>CAICTM010000404.1:0-69394 GCA_903772945.1 Seminavis robusta | reverse complement strand
GCTTTCGCTGGCTTTAGAGTTTTTTCCCTGGTAGAAGCAGATCCCCTACTAGGATGGATGTAAATATTACGGTTGCCATCCTAGCTTAGGATACTTATTAGTTTTTGTGACTTAATTGTATTCTAACCCTACCCTTAACCTACAGGGACCACGTAGCAGGAAAAACAATTAAAGGGGTTAGGGCTCTTGCAGCAAGACTGCCGAGGTGAAGGACACCTGGGTTTCGGGCTGGGCGGCTGGCCATACCCGTTTCCGGTACCGTAGTCAGCAAAAGCTCGGGTTGCGTTGCTTGAATGGAGCCTTTGAAGATTGGCACTTTAGTGCCTTGATCGGGTGTAAATCAATGGTTCTTTTTCTCCACCCAAACGTCCCACGTCATCTCTCGCTGCCACTGGCTGAGCCTCTCCTGTTACTTTCTTGCTTCAATTACATACATTTATATCCTGAAGTTCAACAATGGACGTCAAAGATGACACAATGAAGAGTAAAAGTAATCATACCAGCAACATCCCGGTACCTTCCTATAGAGGTTTAAGGCGAAGCCAAGAGGAGCTGGAAGCAAAGGAGGAGGCACGAAAACAGAGGAGTTCCGCGAACGCTCAGTCTTTGGCGAACTCCGTGTTGGAACAAGATTTGGAATCCAAAGCGGCTGCCGCGACGCCACCAGAAAAGCTCCGTCGAGGTCTTGGCCAGAGCCCACCTACACAATTGCAAACGAAGGAGAGGACTGCCAGAGAACGGAGTGCCGCAGCTTCCAGAGTCCGACCCGATCCCGATGGCTCTCGTCTCCCGACAACATGGGATCGAGAGAATGAAGAAGAAGACAATGGAGAAGACAGTGACGATGTCATTACGGAGGCTGTACTGCAACGCCAGGAAGTCGCTTTCTCGTCGTCCCCCGGTACCGAGATCCACACAGCCACTACGCCCCCCTTTGCACCAGTGGATGCTTCTTCTTCCGATGAAATGGTCCAGTATGGGGAAGCTGTAGGTCTGCTTGCTGAAGAAGCTGTGGTGCAAGAACCTCTGTTCCACACCACCGAGGGTCCTTTTCAAGGAACCACACGTGAGGCTGTCAATGCCAATACCGAAGCAGAATCCAGCATTCTGCCACTACCATCACCTCAGGCTCCATCTCCCCCTAACGAGAGTCTTGTGGAAGCTAGGCCCGTTCCCGAGGAAGAAGAGCACCCCCCAGAAGGTCTCATGGAAGCTCAACCGGTAGATCTGGAACAAAAGGCAGCACAAAGATCAGAGCACCGAAAACAGTTTCGCAACCGAGCTTTCGTAGGCGGTGCATGCATCATCTTGGCGGTCGTAGTTGCAATTGTACTCTGGCTTGTCTTGCGTCAGGACAATCCACCCGTGCAAGTTGTGGCTCCTGCCGACAGCAATACTTCTGCTCCAACCTTCTCCATGGCGCCTTCAGGATCACCTACCAACGCGCCAACCACCACAGAAGACCTCTTTGTGTCAAACCTACCAAACATTTCCCAAACGAGGATTCAAGATACTTTGTCTCCCCAATCGAAAGCATTGGATTGGCTCTCCAACCATACAGATTTCCAAAGTATGACTGACTGGAGAAGAAGACAGTTGCTTGCCCTGGTATCTTTCTATTACTCCTTTGCGGGTGAACAATGGCCAATTATATCTGACAACTGGTTGAATGATGGCGTCTCAGAGTGTCTCTGGTTCAGCAATTTCGTGGATGGTTCCATTACGTCTGGACCCCTCTTTGAGCAAGGTTTCACCTTTTCACCGTTCACCCTTGATGGCTCGCTTTTGAGGGATCTACTGCTGACAATCGATACAGGTTCGAACATTTCCAGCTGCAACAGTGACGGAATGTATACGGTATTGGCGTTGCGAGGGTTTCTCAATCCAACTAGGCAAAACGTCGTGTCCATGCCACCGGAAGTTGGCTTGATGACACGTCTGCAAGCTGTGATTCTTGACAACAACGATATCAATGCTTCCTTCTCCAATATCTTCCCCCTGGAACTGGCACAGTTGCCGAACTTGACAGTGCTAGTGATGGAAGGTGACGACATTATTAGGAATCAATTCATACATGGCACCATTCCAACATATATTGGATTGGCAAGCTCATTGGACTGGTTGGAAATTTCAAACAATTTACTTGAAGGGCCGATCCCGTCTGAGATTGGCCTGTTGACTGGGCTATCATTTCTCGATTTGGATGGAAATGCTGCCCTGAATTTGACAGTCCCAAGTGAGGTTGGAACCCTCACAAATCTTGTCTCCTTGGATCTTGGGTACACGGACCTGTCGGGAGTCATGCCAACAGAAATCTACCAACTGACGGACCTTTCCTATCTGAGGATTCCTCTGGGCGTGTCAATTCCTCCAAGTTATACGACAAACTGGCCTAGACTTGACGACTTTGCCATTCAAGGAGGGAGTCCTCCGAATGGATCCAGTTCTTTTCCATTGTCGCTTTTGGAACAAGAAGCATTAGAGCGGATTGACCTCACTGGTGGAAACTACAGTGGAAGGATCCCAACGGAGATTGGGACCTTGACCAAACTACGTGATCTCCTTCTCTCTTTCAACTCTTTCACGGGCCCCATTCCCAGTGAACTAGCCCGCTGTTCCAGACTCCGAACTCTGAATCTGAATTTCAACTGTCTAACTGGAAGCATCCCAACAGAGCTTCGAAGGCTCAGCGGCCTTTCCCTTTTGTGGCTACAGAACAACCTCTTGAGCGGTACAGTCCCAGACTGGGATTACAGGCGATGGCTTTTCATGCTGGTGGCGCATTTCAATGACAACTTGTTGACAGGGACAATTCCGGCAAGCCTTGGAGAATTTCCAAGGCTCTGGGCTCTGGATCTTTCATGGAATGCGCTGTCGGGCCCCTTACCAACACAACTAGGCATGCTTTCGGATCTGAACCGATTCGACATTAGCAACAATGGCCTCATCACTGGTAGAATTCCCAGTGAGCTTGGCCTCCCCAATGGACATGATGCAATTCCCTATACCCGACTCTTCCTTGCCAACAACTCCTTGACAGGAACGATTCCTGCAGAGCTGCAACCATTGGATGATTCTTTGGAAGGATCCTTGGTGGTGCTGGATGTTGCAGGTAACAATCTATCTGGTCAAGTTCCCCAGGAGCTTTGCTCTCTCGACGAGGAGACGTGTGTGTGGTTCTCTTTGGATGCGGAAGAGTCCTGTATGCTCCAGTTTGATTGTACTGAGAGGCTGTGTGGTTGTGATTGCAACTGTCCAGTGGCGACGGATCCACCATCACCTATGGTGGACATGGCTGGCGACAGCCATAATGGAACCCTCGGCAATGCTTCGAGCAACGGTAATACCAGCACTCTGGAAGATGTTAGCAATGATACCACTAGCAGCACAACCGAGGAACAGCCAACCTTTCCTCCCGTCAACAGTACTCTTTCCATTGGTGGTGGTGGTCAAAACAGCAACATGTCTTCCGACAGCCAGATGGTTTCCACCGAACAAGAAGAGCAGCAGCCTTTGAGCATTGGTGTGAGCAGCCCTGGCTCTCTGGATGTGACCGGAGAACAGCGGCAGCCTTAGCTACTGTACTGTAGCGAAGAAACTCCTGTCGTGGGCTATTGCTGGCTTTTTGGTTAGAACTGATGAAGCAAATAGTAATGACTAGGAGGGCAAACTCTTGTAGTATGCTGTATCGTCATCAGGCACTATCATTGGTGTTGCTTCAGCGTGCCCAAACTAATGCCGTCATCATCATGATCATCATCGACGACGACGAAAAACTCTACCTACTCTAGCTAGACCCCCGTAACGAACAACCCCAGCTCCACATTCTGATCATCCGTTGTATTTACAAGGATAACTATACCCCCCATGTTCATGACGAGCCGAGACAACAGCAATTGCTCCCGGGTATTCATGAGTAAATTACGCCTCTTCTTCCCCACCGGCTTCCGTACTGGTACGGAGTGTTGTCATCCAGCACTGCTTATTTTAAAAAAAATAAAAATTAAACTGTTTCGAGTGTGACGTCAATTCATATGAAAGCATGTTTATCAGCTCTGCTGTTTGTTTCTAAAGCGGCCACCTCGATGAAGGCCTCAAAGCAAGAAAGAAAGAAAGAAAGAAGACCAAGCAGCTGTCATTGGTGCCACGTACTTCAACTGAGAAGCAAGGATTGCAGAATGGTATTGCCTCCCTTGGACGACGTCAACAACAAAGCTCTCCAGTCAGCAAAAGCGGAAGGGTCGCTGACTCTTGCCTCTTTTGCCCTCTCGGCAGCGGATGTGGTCGTTAGACTACGTTGCATGTTGCATTGCATTGCATTATTGTGTTCCGCAGCATAACAAACAAAGCTAGAACGAGAAAACTCTCTGTCTATTTTCAAGACAAGCAATTGCAAACAACAACAACAACACCATGACGACATCTTCCAATACTAGTAGCAGGATAACTAACATGATGGCGAGCTGCCTGTTGCTCTTGCCGACCGCACATGCGTTTGTTATGCCATCGCAATCCGCTATCAGAACATCGAACATGGTCTTGCATCAGGCTCCGGATCAATTCGGTGGTTGGATGCAAGAAGGCAGTCAAGGCGTGGCATTGACGGGAGAACCCATGCCGGGCAATCCTCAGACGGGTACCTATTCCCGCGACAGAGCGCCTCCGCACATTGACACGTCCCCCAGTCAGCCACTCGCCCGCACGGGCAGTGCCGCGGATTATTACTATCCCCCCAAACAGGGCGTCAGCAGCGAAGACTGGTGGACGGGTGCCGGAAGTCCCGGTCAACCCCTCTTTGGCGGTCCTTCCAGTGCCAATGCGTACTATCCCCGCACATCTCAGATGGAGGAACCGCAAGCGGAAACGATTCAAGGTGCGGGATCGCGCAAAACGTGGGATACGTCGCAACACGATCAGACCAATTTTGTGTTGGGGTCTGTGGGAGGACGTCCCGTCTATGCCAATGTTCAAGTTTGGGAAGGACCCAACAATACACCCGCAAGTATGAGTCTCTACAGTGAAGACGGCAATTTGCGTCCGTGGAGTGCGGGATTTCAAAATACCCTCCGCAGTGGAGGATCGTCCGTCTTGAATATTCGCAATACCGGGCCCATGGAATTCCCCGTCCAAGCCAGTGTGGAAGGATCGTACGATGGAACCCGGGGACAGTTGATTGGCGATCAAATTCAACAAGCCGAGAAACAGCAGCAACAAGCGACTTTTAGTCCATCCAAAAACTTGGCCAAGTCCAAGACGATTCAAGGCGAAACACTCAAAACCTTCAGTGTCGGCCCCGAGTGTCAAGCCATTCGTGTGGAATTGTATTCGGAAGGACGTCCCATGTATGCCAAAGTCGAAATGTGGCAGGGACCGTCCAATATCCAACAGTGTGCCGAAATTTACAGTGATAACGGCAACGATCGCGTCTGGTCGGCTGTCATTCCCACACCCGGCTACGCCTGTACCGTTGCCATTCGCAATGTCGGGCCCATGGCTTATCCCATTTCGGCATCCGTCGATGCCATGAGTTAAACGCAAGAGCAGTGAGAGAGAAAGAAAGAGACAGTGAGAGGTAGTGTGACGAAGAAGAAACGAAAAGGAAGAAACGAAAGAGCGAGAGCAACGTTGGTAGCATCCTATGAAAGAAAACCAGCCATGCTGCTCTTGCGTCACGTTTGTTTGTAAAAGGGGAAAGATTATATTGAGAAAGAAAAAGATGGCTGAGCTGTTGGCTATATATTTTGTAAGTATTGATCCCTTTTGCCACAGCCAGTCACTCATTCATTCATAGTGGATGCATGCATACCGGTATATATATATATATATGATAGCGTAACGAAACAAAAAGAAAGTTTAGCTACGTTTGACTTTTGTGAAGTGTTTCATCTATGTTCGCAACCTGAAAATGCTTGATTCATGCTAGCTTTTCGAAAGGCTCGACTACTAGCTGGATGAATAGCGTTATCTTGCGGGACGAAACGAATGCAGCTCTAGTTAGCTAGACATGTCTGTGATTTGAAACAGCCGTGGGTCAAGAAGCAACCGCTACTACAACGCGAGATGGAGCTTCTGTTGGAGCAAGCGGACCAGGTGCCACTTTCCCTGGTCCACTCAATTCACTGGAGACCACTTGAGGAACAGATGGCCATGTTGCCGTCTGATATAAAGTTTTGGTTGGCTCCAAGAACTGGTTTGCCCGTGGCGGACTAAGCCATTCGGGAAAACAGACAACTTGCAGCAGCCTTCTGTGGGCACCAGAAATGACGAGTGGTGCCTTTGGGCCCGACAATGACTCGGAGGCCAGCAATGTAAACATAGACAACTAACTGTAGCGTAGCTAGCTACCGGTAGTATCGGCGCCAACGACTTGCAGTAATGAGGTAATGAGGTAATGAGGATGGGTCCACTACTAGAAGACCCATCCCTTAACTTCATGCCTCGGATCTTTTCCTGACGCCAACTCTCTCCGCCCCAATGCTTGGGGGGGGGGGGTTATCCGTTTTGGGTAGCGGCACGGCGGACAAGTCGTACTCAGAGTAGCCTAAACTAGATTTCAATTAGTTATCTTTAGGCGGCTAAAGCTAAGTCAGATAAATGAGACAGCAAGCCATTAGGATCGTTCCGTTCAACGTATCCATGAAATGTGGGTTTGTGTAGCAATGTAGAGGTTTTGTCGTTGCTTGGACGTACGGTACCCATGCATCCAGTGAGTGCAGTCAATAAATCAGTACAGTCGTATGGTGGTACCTGGCACCTTTGGGAGTTTGCTATAGAGTATTCCTTCGGGTTTGCCAACGGCAAGGGCGTGGAAGCTAAGGAGATGTGGCGGTAATGGAATGGAAGGGACTCTTGCTGCTCATGTTCACAACGTATTTGTATGCCTACCCAACTTGTCTTGCCAGCTAGAATACTTTGGCGGCATCAAAGATGTATTGTTGTGGAGGAAAACTTTCCATGGCGTACATGTTGGACGCCGCACGAGCGACAGCAGGGTTCCCGTTTTTGGGTTGCTGTTTCTTCTTGTTGCTGTTCGATGATCGTTGGACCCATCGTCTCGTTAGTGTAGCTCGGGTCTTCTGGCTCAGTTCGGTGCGAATGGCACAGGCCATGGCGGCTCCCCAAAGGCAGGTCATGGTTATTTCTATGTTTGCTATTACGAGTGAGAGTGTTGCTTGGATTGGATTGAGTTTGTTCTGTGAAAGAGATATGGACGAAACGACAAAGAAATGAAGGGGTGTTCTGGTTATTGGTGTCAACCAAAACAAACCAACGAGAACGATTTGAAATGTGAGCGTTTGGATCTCCGCCACCTTGGCAAAGTGTGCGATCAGATTGGAATGCTGTTTCCGGAATAACTTCCGCCGGCTTCCGCATGATCTAAGCTTCCTCCGTGCCACAGTACCGGTAAGAACAGAACACTATTAGTACTACATGTATGTACTAGCTAGTACTGTTTCTCAAATGGACGAAGATCCCGACTGAGCAGCATCAACCCAACCACACGAAGACACGACAAGACCACTCTTTTTGTCGAACTAACTGTGATCGAAGAACACTCTCACCTCATCCGCTTCAACTCCCATAAAACCAATACACAAGCAAAGCAAAGCAAAGCAAAGCAAAAACAAACCAAAATGCACCGTGCTCTTAGAAACGCTGCTTCTGATCTCCAGGGCAAAGAGCGAATTCCCCAAGGGGTGACCCATAACCTTGGAGAACGCAGCCACCCAAGCCAATCAATCCGTGGAATCCAACGTGGTGCAGATCACACAAGCACCTTTGATGTGACCCCCAAACATGAGTCCATTGCCAAAGGAGATGGTGTGAGGTTTAATGTTGAGACCGTACCCAGTGCCCTCAAGGAACACCTCCAAAAGCCTCCCGTCTCTCGTCCTGAGCTCATTGAGGGACTACAAGCAGCACTGGCCGAAACGTACACAAGAGACAGAGGAGAAAAAGACTCTGATGGTTACCCTATCTACCCAGGAGAGCCAGGCTCTGTGATGGCTTCAGATGTGAGGATGGAGGCATTGTCTGAGATTAGAGGAGACAAGACACTCGTGCATGCAGGGTCTAACGGATTGGTCATGGCTATGGTGACTGCTTTTGCCCAACACCTGCCATTAGAGCTCTCCCCTGACTCTATCTGGGTTGCAATCACCTATGCCTTTGCCAAACATGTGGACCAGAATGCTGGGGCTCTACGAAAGAATTTTGTGCAGCATGAAGGAAAGAAGCGCCTTGAGGTGGAAACCAATCCCAGCTTTGCCATGAGCAGGGGAGGAGACCCTGACACAGGAGCTTCTGCCGAAAAATGGGAGACTGAAATTTTTCCAGCTTTCTCAAGTCAAATCAAGGAGCACATTGGCAAGACAACTCATGAGGCGATTGCAGCCAGCTTCACCACAACAACAGCCACAGCAAAGGCTTGCCATGAAATCACCCTCATGTCTGCCATGAAGAACTACTTTAGCTATGGCATGAGGACCATGTGTGGCATTCCCCAAATCACCTTGTTGGGGGCAGAAGATGACTGGGTTCAGTTGCGTGCCCGAACTGAACATTTGGGGAGCCTGATGACAGCAGAGTTCTCCGAGTACTGGATGCCCCTTTTGCTGCCTTTACTGGATGAATTTGTGGAGAGCTACAAGGGCAATGTGAACCATGGTTTTTGGCAGTCCATGGTGAAGCTCCGCAACACAGGAGGAGGGTCAGGAACCTATAACTTCATCTCAGGTTGGATGCAAATCCTGTTTCCTTATCTGGGATCAGGCAGTCTCAATGAGAACCTCAAGCCCTGGCACGAGATGTACTTTTATGGTCCGAAGCTTGGCAAATTCCCTCCTCTTGC
Source organism: Seminavis robusta (assembly GCA_903772945.1). Lineage (NCBI taxonomy): Eukaryota > Bacillariophyta > Bacillariophyceae > Naviculales > Naviculaceae > Seminavis > Seminavis robusta. The sequence goes on along the minus strand of CAICTM010000404.1, from coordinate 60,543 downwards.
TTCATCTGCGCCGGTGGATTGGGATTATCATGGCACCACTTTCGACATTGAATTCTTTGCTGGTGTTATTGGATTCGCCCAAGACAACTCTAATGGTGCCCTTTCTCCTGTGCTGGGATGGTATGTTGCTCATGCTCCTCCGAAGTCACCATCGCTTCAGCTGAAGGAAGCTAAAAAAGAGCTCAACGATCTCCTGTTGGGTCACGAGGAAGAGGCATCTGCTGAAATAGTTGATAAGAGTGCTCCTTGGTATGGGCGGGTTACTTTCCTCCAGGATAAGATCCTTAAATTGGAGAGCACAGCTCCCAAACAATGCAGCAGCTTTTGAGTGTGCATTTTTCAGCCTGCCTTGAGCAAGACTGGATTTTCTTTTTGTCTCCTGGGTGACGGTGTTTTGCAGAGTTGCAAACCCAGAATAGCTCCAGTAGTACTGATAAATTCAATTTCATTATTTGGTTGTTAACTAGTACGACATCAGAAGCCACGCGTGGCTCGGCCACCAATGTAGAACAAACACCAATCAACCTGAAACCATCCTGTAGAGCCAAAGCATCATGAAGAACCTCCTGCGATGCCTTCCGAAATAGGCCCAGCACGGACCCAGCTTGCGCCGAGCAATGAGACACATTGCATCTCCATCGCCGCAAAGCCTAAGCCGCAAAGCCCAAGAATTCCCCGCTACGGTAGGGACAAGGCTGCTACCGTTGGAGGGGACAACTTCGAGAGATGTCGTTCCACCCGTGAATCCCAGAAGCGTTGATTGTTGGCACGTTCTGGCACAACTTCCAGTGACTCTTGCGGTAACCAACTGAATAGAGCCAGCTGCAAGCTGTTTTCCGTCTGTAGGTTACTTCAGACCACCCGGATTCAGCCAGCACCTCACGACTCCTGCACAGTTCCAAGCCAGACACCGAACCATGACGTGACAACGAACTGTTTGCAAGGAGCCCTCTTGGCTTTGCCACATTGGGAAAGTGTGCGATTAGAAATTAAATGACACTCATCGGGCCATACTTCGTCCGGACACGAACAAAGATTGCCAGAGCAAGATTGAATCTTCAATCAAATCGAACAGTACTGCAGCAGCCCGAGCCTTTTACACCAAGCCACCACAAGAATGTAGCTAGCAAGACCAATCTTTCGTCGGCTGCAATCGCTCCCACAACCCACCCCTCCATGGACCCCTCTCCCATCAAATTCATAAAACAGAATCACAAGCAACCACAACAACACAAACACAACAATGACAACACCAAAGCCCTACTATCTTCGCCCGAATGCCGAGCAACAAGAGCTCAACGAATTCATGAAGAAGCTCATCCCCGAACTCGACTCGGAATATGCCGTCACGCCAATGGAGCGAGGCAAATGGCGCATGCCCGAAGAGTCCTCGGACGATGGGACCCCCTGCTATATTGCCGCCCTCAAACCCACCGGTACCATGCCAGACTACATTTGGATGCCCAAGCGCAAGGATCTCCCTGCTGGCTACTATCATTTCTACACACAAGAAGCATACATTGAAGTCTATCATCGATTGAACAAGCTGGGTCCTCTCAAGCAGCTGCTGTTCACCAAGGATCATCCCATTCAGACCAAGCAGGACCGAAAACTCCACAAGAAACTCAAAGGGCTAATGTACAATCGACTCATCACGGATGTCCCCAGTGATGTCCATGCCGCTCGAATGAAGGTGCTGAATCTTCAGTCCCAAGGCGGAAAGGCCGCGGCATTTGGAAGGGCCGCGTATCTGCCAACCCTGACCACAGTCATTTTGCTAGGCTAATAAGAAAGTGTATGTATGGATAATGAAATAGTGTATGCATAAATAGAGACTGATTCAAATATATTACTTGCTATTGGAGACTCCCTTCCACGTACATGGCCTTTGTAGCGGTGCAACTGGCTATTGGCAATGCACCCGATCCAAACGAAGAGCAGCCGCATGATGGCGATGATGGAAGTCAATGGATGGTACGAGGGTTCGATCGGAGCTTGGGCATTGCAGCTACCATACAACTGAATGGACTTGATTGCTGCTGAAGCAAAGGAACTGCTACCGGTGTGCTAAACCCCCTTTATACACGAAAGTGGTGAGCGCGAGGCAACTCGTTTGAAAAACTCTTGGTCGGCAGGATAAGTGAACTGAAGCTTGGTACTAGTAGTTAGTAAGGATACGTAGTAGTGAACGCATATCATGAAGATAACCTTGCTTCTATGCATCTAAAGCGACCACAAGGCTTTGGCCACTTTCTTCGACACCTTGACAAGGGTCCAAAGGTTGAATGCAATGAGTCCCATGATTGGAAGCGTCACATAGAGGTGCCCTTGGAAGGAAAGTTGTGATGCTGTGGCCTCCATGACAGCGGCAAGACCAATTCCATTCATAATCACAACCGACCAAAAAGAAAACCAAACGGAAGCGGCCATCAGGATTGCTACGTACACTACCTGATTGGATTCTCCCATGTTCTTGGGAACAAAGGCGTCAAAGGGAGCCCAGCCTAGGTAGGCCAACCAGATGCCTGCCACAGCAAACCTTTGCTCCCCTGCAAGAGCCATGATCACAAGAGCAGACAGGTGGTGGCATCATTGGATCCTGTGAGTTTGCTGGATGTACCATATCATGTCAATCACGTATTGGATCACTGCAAGCCATCTTACCAAAAGGAAGCAGGGATATCCGTGTGATTCTGATGTCAGAAGGTCGCCAGTTTGTTGGTGAGAGTTTGACCAAAAAGCACAGGCAAGAGTGTAGACTGTTTTGATTCGAGGAACACTGGAGACAAGCAGCCAAGCCCAAGGACCAAGAACTTGAAGCCTAGTTTGATGTATTTCCGGTGCTTCCCCCACTTGTCTACTAGCACAGAGGAAAATTTCATGTTGGTTGACGCTGTGAGGAGCTTGGCGTAGTAGAGTCGCAAAATGAAAGGGACAAGAAGTTTGGGTACCTGGTGCCCTGGGACTTCTCCCTTTTCGAATCCTATTCTCGTACCGGAACGCTGTAAACACTTGGGTGACTTGGGCGACTTTTTCGTGGTTGCCCGGTTGCGGTGGAAGTCACCCGGGCTTCAAGTCCATTGCCCTCCTCTTGAATATTTGCCTGGAATCCGAGTGGTACCCCTGAGGGAAATGGTACATGTCATGCTCTGTAAAAGCTTCCGCAATTATTCCCCAATCGGCATGGCGACTCTTCTGCAAGAAGACCCTAAAGAATCCAACCGGCGCTCTATCTATGTCTCCGGAATGGGGGCGAGCCGCACCTATGTTGAAAATGTCGCAGGTAACCTCAGTGTTTAAAACTACAACTCAAATTGGCCCAAGTGTCTTGTAGCCGCTATGGCGCGTGGGTCTGGACAGAATGAGCTGCCACCGGTCCTTCTCTTGATGAGTTGGGTGACAAGAATGAAAACAAGCATGCTATGGATTCTTTCATGCGACAATGTCTCAATCGAGATATGTATCTCATCATTGTGACGTCAAGAGAGAATATTGCAGATGAAGTAGTCTATCTCAATGGGTGGGGCAAACTATTGCCTCTTCAAGCCGTCCACGATGGTAGTGCGTTTGAAGCGCGTGAAGAAATAGAAAAACCCAGTTGGAAGGCTCTAACTTGGTCAAGTGATCAACTCAAAAAGGTTGTTTCAAAGCATGTCAAAGGCAACCGTGGAGACTACGAATTTCTGCGTGAAGGGATGACTCCGCTGGCGGCCATTCGAGCTGCCAAGTTGGACGATATGCAGAAGATTGGAGAAACTTTTGCCGACGTTTTAGATGAAGAGCTGTAATAACATGATCGTACTGTACTTTCGAATGGCATCCTAAGTTCGAACACGCTCTAGGAGCAGATCTAGCATATTACTGTGAAAGGGCAATCAACAATGACAACGAAAGAAGACCCGGAGTGCGAAGGCGACGATTTTTGATCCCATAGTTTGATCGGCATCTCTCCTGGCTTTCACTTCCATCACCGGCTTGAGCGAGCGAAACGATGTCTTTTTGTGATCTACACAGGATGATGCAGATCGCTGTGCTGGGTTGAGCTGATGCACCTACATGTACTGGTACCAGTACATGTACCGATAACTGCAAAACGAAGGACATTCAGTCGTGTGTATAGTATCTTTTGCGACCATCTGGCAAACTTTGGAAGAGCAGAACACATACCGGTACATTGTCTCTCGATGGTCCACTTTGGTAACATTCACGATCGAGCAAACCAGCCACAAAGGAAGACAAGCTAGCTGCAGTAGTACTGTAGACGACAATGACAATTCTAAAAGGCATTCCTAGGATCCTTCCTCCTCGTCTCCTGTACGCATTGGCATCCATGGGTCATGGCGACATGATTGTGTTGGGCGACGCCAATTTTCCTGCGGCATCCGTCGCCAAGGCTAATGACGCCGAACTGATTCGTTGTGATTCCTTGACGGTCCCTCAACTACTGGAAGCCATTTGCAAGCTCATGCCATTGGACCGGCACACACCGTATCCCGCCGCCGTGATGCAAGTGACACCACAAGATCAAGGCACCATTGAAACTCCCGTATGGGACGAGTTTCGTCGTATTTTGAAGCAAGCCGAACAGCGTGACGACATTGTCTTGGAAGAGGTGGAACGCATGGCGTTTTACGAACGTGCCAAAAAAGCATATGTGGTGGTAGCCACGGGTGAATCGGCATTGTATGGAAATTTGATTCTGTACAAGGGTGTTCTCGGTCCCGAGGAAGCGTAACAGAGATAGACAGAATGATCTACTAAACACGATCTAACATAGCAACATAAGCTCTACCTCACTTCTTGTCGCGTAGAGTTTTGATGCTCAGCGAGCGAGATAGAGCCCAATTTTGCCCTCGTTGCGAGACGAAGTAGAGTAACGGACCTTGTTTGGGATCAAAACAGACAGACAGCCTTGAGGGGGGCAATTTTCCATAACGATCGTTGGCTTCTTGCAGCATGTCCCATATAATAATATGTTCAGGTAAAATTGATGATTGTGGTTGGAGCAAGAAGCTGTGCTTCTTCTTCTTCCTCAAAACTTGTCCGATTAAGATAGCACTCACCCACTTAGTTAGAGCTAGCTAAGCAATATGATTGAGTTTACAAGCCGCGGGTGTGTAAATCAACTTGGTGGCCAACACGAGTATTTCGTGAATTCGGAATCCCGCCACCAATGCCATGATGACACTGGCTACCAGCACCACTCGTCCCAATGTGGTTTGACATTCCTGGATGGATTTTTCGTAGACGGTCAATAAAAAGCTTCCCACAAAGCACCAACACGTCACGAGGAACGTTCGGAATCCCCATTTGCGATACACGGCCGTGGCGGTTTGAAATGCCAGGTATCCGGCGTCATTGCGCATGCCGAGTGATTCCTTGCTGTAAATGCCCAATATATTAAACAAGACGGCAGTAAACGCCCCACAAATAATGCACGTGGTCGTCAGCGCAATAAAGGCATTTTCCGTCCATCGCGTATTCTTGTTGTTGTGTTTGGAGGAGAATTTTTGACTCGTGTAGAGACGCAAACAGGCATTCATAATGAGGGCGGTAATGGTACTGTACGTGGCCATACTTTGGAGTTTGTACCCTTCGCGACTCATGTCCAACGCCACGGCGGCACCGCCTCGTAGTAGAATCTGGCTCATGGTACTAGCAGTAGCGGTAGGAATGGCATGCAGTCTGGTTGTGGAGGATGATACTATAGAAGGGGAGAATCTGGGTTGATTCGCAAATGTTTTGCTTTGGACATGAAGTGGCGGATTATTAAGTTTGGTCGGGACATGAAAGGCTCTTATCTTCACAATACTACCTGTGATAGTGGATAGAACCAGGAGGATCTGGGTGATGGCAACGTTCACAAGTGGCTTCATCGTAGTGTTTCTGATCTTTGAACTGTTTCTTGTGGTGGTTAGATACCTTACAATGCATGGATTGAGACCCCTTGGCAGTCCATCTTGTCGACGCGATGGGCTACCGTAGAGTTGGCGTGTTGGCGCGGTGGCATGCGACATGGAGAAGAGATTGAAGATTCGATTTGGCGAGGGCGAAGATTCGATTCTTTGGATTTAAATGAGTCACGAGTCTAGTCAAAAAATGAGGATGACGTCATCACGGAAGGCAAGAAAGATCGGCCTGAAGCCTTCCTGTGCCAGAGAGGCAGAGCTATTGATGACAAAGGGGCCTACTTGCTAGCTAAAGGGTTGGATTGATAGCTTACTCTTAGGGGAATTGTTGAATTCGATGAGCGATGATGGAGGGAAGGACACGGATGACCTTTGGAAGGGAGCCCATGAGGTCAAGCTTCCTTCCGGCAACGCTATTCTTCAGGTTCAGGGGATTGGTTCTCCCACACGGACCGTCTTTGCTCGCATCTGTGCACCTGTCTCGGAAGAATCATCAGTAGTAGTTGACGCCTCATCCTATACAGTACAGCAAATACTACACATCATCCTCCAAGAAATCCAACCAGAAACCAACGCTATTCCAAATAATCTTGATGCAGAGGAATTGCTCGGGTTGGGATCCATATGGCGACTCTCCAAGACGGCACATCACCAGAGCAAGTGGAAACGGACACGATTGTTCCAACAAAATGCCATGGACCAGGTATCCTACTACTGTGGAGCCTCTTCCGCCAATACAAGAAAACACAACAAAGGAGCAGAAGAATCCCTTCGAGTGCATTATTGTCCTAGTCGATTTCCTGCCGTGGCTTTCGTTGATTGGACTCTTCCATTAATGCAACACACTACGATCCAATCGGCGGCACAAACACAGCCACCAACGGCGATTCAACATTACGACCCTGAGTTTGGCTTTTGCGTCGTCCACAAACCCAGTGGTCTGCCATCCCATGCTACCGTGGACAATGGAGTCGAAAATGTCTTGTACTCAATACAACAACAGCAACAGCAATTTCAGCGACAACACAACAACAAGAAATGCAGTCTCCCGCAACGACTGGATATTGACACGGAAGGGCTCTTGGTAGTGGCCATGCGATCGGAATTTGCCTCGTTTATGGGACGCCTCTTGCAAGACAAGACACTACTGCAAAACAGCAACAATGACAACAACGACGGAAATAGGACAACCAGTGGAATTCACAAGCAGTACAAGTGTTTACTTCGAGTTCCAAACACCAAAGCCCGTGAAAGTCTGATTCAACAGTATTACCGACACAACGACAGCAAACAATCATTGGTGATTCACTATACCGATCCAAAGTCTGCCGCTCCCAAACCATTCGTCTTGGAGCCAAGAATCGGTTGGCAGCAGTGTGCCTTGCGAATCATCGAGGTTGGACCCATTGGTACACTGCAAGGCAGCTGCAATAAGCACAACAACAATACACAGGAAGAAGAAAAAGTCATGGAAGTTACCGTGGAGTTGTTGACGGGACGCACACACCAGATCCGAGGACAGTTTGCCGCACTGAACTTGCCACTCGTAGGAGATCTCCTGTACTACTGTAACAATATGAATGGCAAACCACAACAACCACAAAGTGGAGACTCGACTTGGGACAAAGTCCGGAATCGGGGGGTTCAAGACGCTCAAGACTACTCTCCTCATCCACCTGTAGTATTGGCACTGCAGTGCTGCTCCTTGAGCTTTCCCAAACCAAAATGGGATAGCACTCCTCGTGGCCGCAGAGTGTTGGTCCCGGATGATAGTAAGGAAGTGTGCTCCTTCGCACTGGACCGGGCATGGTGGTCTGATTTAGTGGGCTGACCCTCCGCCCATGAAGCAATGAGTGACTCCATGGAATTGCTTTATATAACCCTTCGGCTGCACCTGCAAGCAACTGATTGGTGCCAAGGGCAGACAGAAGTCCAGTAGGCCTTTTCTGTGCCCCTCGTACCCTTCAAAAGCTGGTACGGTATCTCAACGTGCTTGCAAGGACACCGATGACGACTGCGTTGGCAGGGGTTTTGACTTATAATAGAGCCGCCTTGTCATTGTCTGCACCCACAACCAAAACACCCACACCCTTAGAAAGAAGATTTCCAATCATATGTAGCTAGCTAGCTATGCATAGTTGAGCCATCATCAACATGTCAGCAGCAATGGCAGCCTCTTGTGGTAGTCTACATGTATGTAGCTTGTTGATAAACAAAGTCTGGAAGAGACTTGGCCCAATGAGCTGTCAGCATTATTCGAATGGTCCGGTGTTCGAATCACCGTGGGCGCTGTGGCGTAAAACCATCGCGTTTATAGCTCAGTGGTAGAGCGTTCGATTGCAGTTACTTTTTACTCCAGCCTCCTTCTCTATCACCCCCTGTATCGGCCATCTGCACCCAAGCCATTGGGCCCTGGTATTGCTCCCCAGTTTGTCCACCCTGATCCCATGGAAGAACTTCTCTAGCTAGAGGTAGCTACATTCTACCGGTACTAGCTAGAGCCAGTCCTGAATTTCCCACACTGCCAGTTTCCATAGATTGATAACTCCCCTTCTGCTCCTACTCTCAAATGATGTTCTTCATGCAGACCCACATCTCTATTGCTTGTGAAGCTACCCATTTATTTCTCCGTTGATCCCGCAAAGCCAAGCCCTTTGGCCCCTGTACTGGTCCTCAATTTACCGCCCCTGCCCGATCCCACTGAACCGCTTCAGCTTTTAAAAGCCTGGCCCTCGCTGGCTTCCGCAGATAATCCACCTCCTCTACATGTAAACCCCCCGTAAAAACCCTGACCCCCTTATCCGAAGAACCCCAAAACTGAAGTCTGACGTCAATTGGTTGCCATTGACGTACAGGCTGAACCTAAGCTATCGAGACAAACGCAAGCCCGCTCCCGGTACGACACTCGAATGCGAACCGGAACGTCCTGGAACGTTCCTCGAAAAGACTTAAGGGATTTATAGCCTTAACCTTAAGCTCAACTGACATCACCCGGATCGATCCAAGCCACTCGTACACCTCTTCTTTTTCATTATTTCGATACCTCTTCTTCTTTACTCTCTATCAAGATGATGCTTCCTCCTCTTCTTTACAGCCGCTACTCCTCTTAACAAAGGCTACTACTCACCACCATGACAGGCTCCTCTTGGTTGGCTAGGCTGGAAAGCGGCAGCTTCGGTCGTTCGGTCGTTCGGTCGTTCGGTCGTTCGGTCGTTCGGTCGTTCGGTCGTTCGGTCGTTCGGTCGTTCGATCCTCCGTTCGACGGATGACTTCTTCTTCCTGCTTCCACGGAGCCTCTTCACGGAGCATGGCGCTACTACCATTCGAAAGAGCGACCATGACGCCACTACCGATATTGCAACAACAAGCGATGGCAACAAGCGTCTTCCGTTCGACGGATCGATCGACCTCCGTTGACTTCTTCTTCGACCATGACACGGAGCGATTTCCGTTCGACGATGACTGTTGACTGGCTCTTCCACGGAGCCTACGGAGACTCTTCCACGGCGCGAACGAATGAACGAACGACGCGACAAGAAGACTTCCATCTTGAATGGCTACTACTATGTATTATCTATTCTTCTTCATCCCAACCAAAGAAAGGAGTGTTATCTTCAGTGTCACCAGACTCCACATCCACAACTTCTCCCTCTTCCACAACAAACCTTTTGGCCAGACAGATCTCCAACTCATTTTCAATGGAGCCCGCGCCGGTGTCCAAGTTGGATCTGTGAACAAGCTTCTCCTTGAGGATGTAAACCATGTCCACTTCTTCTTTTCTAGATCTTTCCAAGCGCTCCTCATTGGTTGGTTGGTGGCGTGCCTCTGCTTTCTTGATTCGATCGCATGCCAAAATGTAGGCTTCGACGACGGTGTCCTCCGCAGTTGTCTTGAAGTTGCGACGAGTGAGACTGGGACCAATCTGTGGCTTCTTTCTGTGGGTGCGCTTGTTGATATTCAAGCCGTGCTCTTTGATCTGATCTTCGGTGGGCTTGTAATACTCCTTGGCGTATTTGTCGAGCTGATCCTTGAAGGACATTGTGCTTCCTTCTTCCGGCACATGCATGACTTCGTTGTTGATCGACTGATATCCAAGCATGTACTTCCGGCACTTGCGACGGAAACGCATGGTTCTTGCCGCATCATTCATTCGGAGAGCTTCGTTGGCAACTGCGATGAAACTCTTGAAGTTGATCCGACGGTCCATTGGCATGCGTCGAATGTATCTTTTCGAGAAGCCCCAAGTGTCTTCGACTCCTTCGCCGGCAATGTTTGGATGGTACTTTGGCGTGAAGACGACGGTGACCTTGCAGTTTGCGTCTGAGAGCTTTTGCGCAAGGAACTCTAGATCGGTCATTTCGCTGGCAAAGTCAGGACGATTTGCCATGAGCCGTGACAAGATCCACCGTTCATGTCCTTCCTTGATGTTGCCGTCTTCATCCAAGTCGGCTTTTGCGGCATCCTTGTGGTACTTGTTGTCGGCGTAGTCCTCTTTGTTGATCCATCCCGTTTCCCAGAGGACCTGGCTGAGCCCCTTCGCCCGACCAACCCAACCGAGCGACTTGATGCGGAGCTGATCCTTGAAAATATCAAGTCCCGCCTCCTGCATGCGCTCCTGCAAAGCAGTCTTGGTGAGATGGCTTTGCGGCAATTCTTTACCGGCGGCTAGGTATTCTGCCTTCATTTCTTTGACGGTCTTCGGGACGCTCTTGGTGCTTTTGACGAGAGTGTTAAACGAAATGCCATCCTCTACCGCTTTCTCTTTGAGTTTCTTCAAGCAGCCCTTGCCCTTATCAAGCGTCTTGGGATCTACGTCGCGGTGAGCTGCGATTTCCTTGCGGAGTTGTGCGGCGCTCTTTGCCTTGACTTCATCTTCGTAAAAGATATCAAACCGCTGGGCCAACCGTTCTTCGGGAGTGAGGTACCAAGGGCCGTCGTCTGGGTTCAACTTGGTCTCGTCGGATTCCCACATGAGCGACTGTTCGTCTCCCACTTGATAAAGCGACGGACCGAATGATCCAATGCATCCCACGCCAAGTGTGGTTTCCCGCATATGTGTCTTGCTCCCATGATCTTTAAGCATGCAGTTGACGTCCAAGCCTCCATCGATCTTCTTGGTGTGGCCGCTGCTTTGATCGAACAGGAAGACGAAATCATGTCCTGGGAACTTCACCTTGACACAGTCGACCATATCTTCGAATTGAATCTTCATTCGGTTGCCATTCCAGTAACCGTCATGTCCTTGGCCGATTTGGATACAACGCATGAATGGGGATTTGCACATTTCTTCCGCTGCCTCTTTGGTGATCGGCCGCTTGTGAGAGTCTCCCAGCTCAACATTGGCGGCATCTTCGGAGACATAGTGGGTCTCTTTGCGCCGCTCATTGATTTCTTCAAGAAACTCGGATATATCTGGATCCATTCCGAAAGCATCCGAGACGAAGGCACTCACATGAAGACCTTGGCCGTCGTTCTTCTTACGGAGAATTTGCTCACCGTCAACGCTCCAGGCTTTCTTCGAAACGATGAATTGCATGAATACAGATTCGTCTTGGCCAATGATGATGACTGGACGCTGGTTTAAGTCAAAGTCGCGCTTGAGTCCTCCACCAAACTTGCGCTGCTCCTCAGGTACGAATTGAAGGAGCTTTTCATGGTTGGTGTCAATGTGGTATTCTCGCATCTCAACTTCTTCGTCTTCCTCTCTGATCTCGTATGTCTCATAGTAGTGAGTTGAGTTCGCCGACAGAAATCCTTCCGCTTCCAGCTCCTCGGCAGCAGTTGCGGGGACCTGCGCCCAGCGGTAACAACAATCTTCGAGTGCAAAGTACCGTTTGATGAATACCTTGCGGTAAGCCACATTGTCAGGACGCTCATGACCGTCAGTATAATACGTCTTGGTGTTCTCGCGGCACTCGAATCCCAGCAGCCGCAACCAACGCCATGCGGTGGAGACAGAGATCGACTTGAGACGAACCATGGCGAGGAACTGATCCCTGTTGAGTGGCTTGATGCCTGAGAGAGCAAGCTCGTGATTACACTTCTCCATGCAGTGAGGGACTATGGTGTCAATCAGGTACCGCTGAGCAAACTCGGAGGTGAGTTTTTCCAGATTCTTCTTGCAGTGACGATACAGCATGATGTGAGCTTCTGGGAAAATATTGAACAACTCAACGCTTCCTTTGCCGTTTGTTCTTCGTGGAGGCATGAAGCCCTCATGTCGCATGAACTCCCGCTGGGCGTTGTACACTGCCCTCCAATGGTTGTATGCACGATTTCCACCCGTTCGGCAATCTGCGACAGCTTGTTCAACGCATCTTTCCCAAGACCACCCGTACCGGGGAATTCTGTCGAGAGCCACTTCGTATGATCGGCAGACGAAGATTGCCTTGTTCGTGATGGATTGTCTTGCACTGACCGAGAGTTCTTCGAAATCCTGGTCCGTGCCTACGAGGATTGACGGCATCTCTCTCCAATTGTCAAGGGCGGATCGAAGCTTCGCGACGCGCTCTTCCAAGCAATCTTTGACTGTTTGTTTCGGCGAAGGTTTGAAGACAAGACGAAACCTTTCGTACTCGAGCCTCGTCGGATCAAACTTCGGGGCATTTGGCTGCTGCTTGCGCGAGGCAGCGGAGGTAACCACGCTGCGGCAGAAGGAAGCATCCTCAAGAAACGAGTCGTCATCTTTGGCTGCTGACGGACCAGAAATTGTTTTGGGTACGGAGTCGTCATCTTTGGGCGCAGAGCCGTCATCTATGACGATTGATTCGTCATTCTGGAGCTGGGAGACGTCATCGTCGAGTTGGGAGACGGTATCTTCAAGCTGCGAGACGTTATCTTTGGTAGGAGAGTCGTCAGCGCCGAGCTCGTCCTTTTCTAAATCAACGTCTCCAACCAACGCTCTTAGATACTCCCGCGATGAACGGCGACGGCGAACCACAGCACGGGAACTACGTCCAACCGCAGTACCACCGTTTACGGCTGTGGGCTCAAATGGAACGGGATTTGCTTTCGGCTTCGGGCTACCAGGACGATGGCTGTCGGTACGAGTACGAGGATGGTGCGCTAGCGGCGTCTCTTCCTTGTTTTGCTTTTTCGAACGCTGTGGAGTTTGTGCCGTCTCTGATGCCTGCCTCTTACGTCCATCGTCGTTTGGTTGCGGTAAGTCTGTGTTCGACTCGTCTACAACGGTTGTTCCCCCTAAATTCCCCGTTGTGGTGCTGTTATTGATAGGCTTTCCTTTTTGGTTATTGAGAGTTTCCCTCGGTTGCTGCCTCAAAGAGTCGATTTTGTCATCCATCTTTCCAAGGCTAGGAGATCTCTGTCTTGTTGATCTAGATCTCTCTGTATAAGATTTCATGGCAATGAAGTCAGCATGAGAGCCAAACTCAATTTCATGGCATTTCAAGAGTAAGTCCTGCCATAACTGGTTCTCTTTGTTTCCTGGAATATCAGGAGTTTTCTTGGATCTTGAGAGGAAAACCAACCATCTCTTCTTCTTTGTTGACAGAAATCCATCATTGGTGGTGTACTGCTTCCATGTGGATTGCTTGTGGCAGTGAACAGGTTTGTTCTTTTTCGTGCTGCTTATTTTGAATTTGCCTGTCTTGTACTCCTCCATTGCCTTTGACAATTCCCCTGTAGCCACATCCTCTGATTCTACATTGTATCTCTTACAGATGACTGCTTTGAGGGCATTAATGGTCAACCAACAGTCCTTGAAGGGAGAGACATTGTCTACCTTGTCGGCATCAAGGAGATCAACCACCAATCCAGCCAGGAATTCTCTGCTGAGCTCCATGACAAGCCTTGGAGATAGCTAATGCTTTTCAAAGGGAGTGTCTGTGAGTGTGTTGGGGAGCTGCTTCTCTGAAAACATTAGCTATCTCAATGTAATGGATAAGCTAGAGACCATTTTGCCAACATTGTTGCCATGGTGGTAAAATTGATTTTTTCTTTGTTCTTTGTTATTCTTTGGTGCTCTGCTGTTTGGCGGCAAATTCGCGCAAAATCGCGCAGAAATCGCGCAAATCAAGCACGATTCGCGAAATGACCACTTCCGGGTTCCCATTTCCGAAAACTGAAAAATAACTGTCAAAAACGCTCACATTTTGACACCTGTCAGCGGTAAAAGAACTCATCCTGTAATCAGGGGCTTCCTTCTTCGCATCCCAAGCTTGGAGGAACTCAGAACAGATCCACCATCCACCATGACTGCATCTGCCGTCTGTTGCACTGTTGGAATACGCTCCCTTCATCCATCTCAGCACTACGACCGGTATTATTGCAATCGCGTTGCTCCGGAAGACTACAGTAATTCATAGCACACCATCCTGAACTTGTTGAAGTCAGGCGTCTAGCAAGTTGGAGTCTGACAGGAACCCACTGCGTCATTCAGTGTCTTCCTTGCGTTTTCTTTCGAGTTTGAGTTTTATCTTTCTGATTCCAGCATGTCTTCTTCTGATTCTAAATTTGTCGGAGATGCTCCTGCATCAGTGGCAGACCCCCGTGCCATTTCAAGAGATATATTCTCTGCCACTCTGGGTTCCATCTGCTGTTGTTATACAGGACAGCCCATGGATACTATCAAAGTCAGAATGCAAACCAGCCCAAAAGAATTCCCAGGCGTCATTTCTACCACTACATCCATCTTCAAAAATGAGGCAAGCCAAACATCACCAATGATAGCAGCTTTGCTCCATCCATCCCATGAAAATACCCGTTCTCTTACCTTTGGCATTTCCATACTTCATTTTGATTTGATCTTGATTGTAGGGAATTACGGCCTTTTGGAAAGGATCTGTCCCAACAGCTCTAGGAATGGCATTGGAAACTGTAATGGCATTTGGGGTCAATGAAGCACTCAAAAGAGCATATCCAGATGATCCGTCTCAGATAAGTTCTGATGCACCACCAGCTCTAGGAAAACCGTTCCTAATGGTACGTCTTTCAAAACTGTGCAAACTATCCAGACAATCCACAATCGTGTCATTCTCATTTCAATCCCTCCATTGGAACCTTACATGTTCTTCCTCCATGGTTTCATTGGTGTATACATAGGGAGCCATGACTGGTTGCTGTGCCGCATTGGTTCTATTGCCCAGTGAAGTCGTCAAGATCAAAATGCAATACATTGTAGGGGATAATGTCAGCTCACAAGAAGTCATGAGGAGAATGATCAAGCAGTCTGGGTACAAGGTGCGTCATTGGGCACCATTTTGGTTGATCTTTCCATCATTCTTAGTCACTTCCTAACGTTGGAATACAACAATCCGCTTCCATCCAAATCTGATCGGAGCAGAGTCTTTTTGCCGGACTGGATGCTCAGCTGGCCCGTGATGCCTCTTTTTATGCCCTGTTCTTTGGTGGATATGAATTAAGCTGTTACACCTTTCGAACATACGTCCCATCCATGCCCGAAGAACTCAATTATTTCATCAGTGGTGGATTGGCAGGTATGTTTGGCTGGACACTGGCCATGCCATTTGATGTCCCAAAAACCAATGTACAGGCACGGTACGATTGCAAAGTCGTTGGAAGTTACTTTCCTGAAGTATTCCAAATTGCCAAGGAACGAGGGATTACAGGTCTCTATGCAGGCCTGGGACCAACACTGGTACGAGCCTTTCCCGCCAATGCGGCCCTCTTTCTGGGCGTCGAAATGGGAAGGAAACTATTTGACAAGGTGTTATAAAAACAAGGATTGAGGAAGTGGAGATTGAGAGGATGCAAGTAACCGTACAAAATGCGCTCTCAGTAGTACCGACACCCTTTTCAAGTTACAAGGACGACTCTTTTCGATCCTTCGCGTTCTGCCTTGGTTTTTTTCTCCCAATATGTTTTCAAGAGCACAATCAGCTACTATTCTGCCACTGATTTGCCACTGCTTTTGCCTAGTTGGCGCAACTGAAGGAAAGCAAGCTGGTCACGGCATGAACACCATCGGGACGGACGGCAACTACTGTAGAGTGGTTTCGTTTGGCTATTCTAGTTTGTGAGCAGTGAGAGCGGGCAGTAGACGAAAGATAAACCTGGATGTAGTATGCCACGCATGGCTTGTGTGCCACCTGGGGGTGACGTTTATGCAAAGAAAGTGTGCTCCTTCACACAGAACTATAGCGTGGCGGTCTGGTCTACTATGGAGGGCAAGGCCTCCACTCACTGACGAGTTGAGTCGAGTCGAGTCATTCCAATTACATTCCAACCTTTCGCCTCGCTTGACTGCAATAGTTGCGAGTGCAGATGACCACCGGTACAACTTGGCGTGAAAGGCTCTCAACCTTGAGCAGTGCCGGTGCTGCCAAGTCACTCATTGGTCGATGCTTCCTGAAGAACCAGACAAATGTCGAAACCAGTAATCTTAGCGTGACTCGGTACATAGAATCAGTGCTGCAATGCGATGGCTTGCTCCGAAACGATGAGGCAAGAACACCAAACAAATCTTGTCGCGGCGTTTCCCACAAGTGTATCGTCCCGATACGGCAACACCAAACAGCCGTTGTCGGTTTTTCCAACAACAGTAGAATGGCCAAACAGATACGGCCCATACGTAGCCGCTTTCAGTATATTTCCCTGACGCACAAGCCATGTGGATCAGTTCAGTCCTTTCACTCCTAGCTGTTCCCACTCTTGTAACCACTTCTTTTCTGCCTCGTTCAATTTGGGCTCGGGATGATCAAACCATTTGGCGCGCATTACGGTTCTCAGTTCGTCGTTGCGTGTATTGTTGCCAGGACCAATGAGGGAGTATCGATACCCTTGGTAGTACTGTTTCCCCGTGGTTTCATCCACCAAAATCTCCCTATCCCTCTTGGTGTCCTTCAAAACGGCTTGTCGTTGGTATTGCAAAAAGAGAAGTTTCCAGCCTTTTTCAAAGGTATCATTTTGAAACTCCGGACTGGTAACATAGTTTTGAATAATTGTTGCAATCTCTTGTCGGCTGATAGTCGTGGCCATGCTGAGATTGGCCACTTGAATCACAGGTAGTCCTTCAAACATGAGATGGCTTTCGGGAGCCCGTTCTTCAATAATGGGAATGACTCCCAGCAAGAGCAACTCGTAGGTTCGATAGCAATCGTAACCCACACCGGGAGGACTCAATCCAAATCGATATTGACTCATTTGCTTGTAAAACTGATGCATACCAACCGTTCGCCCCTTGGTGCAAGAAATGTTCCCTTTATTCACAATCGCGTTGTTGGAGCAGAGTCTGTTCCAGAGTGCCTCTCGATGCGGCCTTTGTGGATAGAATTTAAACTGCACAAAAACATCCTTGTCAAAATCGAAAGGATGTTTGGCAAGATCCCATTTGGACTTGTCGTCATCCAACAAGAATGGATTGCGGTACTGGTTGAGTTGCAGATAGGGCTCGAGAAAGCGTTCTTGAGGATGAAGGTACGACAATCCCAAGTTCATGGGATGCATCTTCTTGCGCCGATGGGCGCGGAACAGACGATGTGTTCTGTCGTAGCGTGGATTGGTAGCATAGTATTGGATCAAGAGTGGATCGGCAATGTATTCTTCATACAACTGGGGACTGTCTCCATCCGTCCCTGTAACGGTCAATAGGTAGGGCACCTGGATAAACGGACGATACTCGTGAAAGAATCCCACCGTGAGATCCAGGTGGTTTTGCACTCCAATGATGGTTCCCGGTACCAGACAGGGTAGCATGTGCTTATCGAAAGTGCGTCCAAAATAGGTAAATTGATGTCGAGGTGGCAACTGATCCATGTTGACACGTTGATAGGGGAGTACCAGGTCGGCCAATTCCATGCCATCTCGTGTATTGATGAGTTGGGTTTCGTCTTGTTCCAAGGAAATGGCCACGCCTTGTACACAGCAGGTTTCTTTGCAGAGTTTGCGTGGGGGCATGAACCAGGGAGCCCGTTCGTAGACTGTAGCACGTTGATAGGAAGTCTCGTAATTGGCTGGTTGTCGACCACCCGGAAGGGGAGCATTGACTTGTTCTTGGATCAAGTCCGCCAGTTCCATGTACGTCTTGTGGGGTTCATTATGGGTGGTATTAGAGGAGGACAACTGAAAGACAGCAGTACTGTTACGAAGGGCCAATAAGAGATTCTCTGTACTCCATGGCAGGGAGACTGGTTCCTCTTGTATCAGCAATCTGAAAACGGCCAGAGCTGGCACCAAAACTCCCACAGACTTGAGGATCAAACGGGCCACAGAGGAGAGCCTCTTCCATCCTGCCGTTGCGGACCTTGGATATCGGCAGCTGAGTGTGAGCGGGATATCAAAACAAACAAACACTCCACTCCATGACCGTACCATCCTTCAAGCTGACCTACCTTTTCCTTGCATTTCGCTTGCGCATTAGTTGTTACCTGGTAGAGGGTTGCTCTATCTGGAAACCGATCAAAACACCATGAAAGCATCCTTGGCATGTGGAGGCATCGGATAAGGTGAGTGTCGGAGGCAATTTGAAATAAGCCTGCATTACAGCTTAGTTTCACCACCAACCCACTGAACGTGCCCAAAAGACAATCCCAAGCATTCGACAGCCAACTGGAACCATCCATGCAGCAATCTCCCGTAGCCAACTCCACATTGCACTCTTCCTTTGTCAACTCTACAATGCGCTCTCTTCCCCGGCCAGAACAGAGCCGAGCTTCTGAAAAACCAATTACGTACCTGTAGATTCGGGTGGCTATGAGCATAGTAGACATGGACGGAATCATTAAGGTTTCAATGACATCTTGCCTTTCTGAAGAACTAACGATATGGTCTAAGATGTTCAACTATGGACTCCATGCAGTCTCTTAATACGTGTTATTCAAAATTACTATGCCGTTCTTTTACTATTGCAAAGGTCTAAGTTTGCGCAACCCTTGTTGGACTCCTGCTGACCAGAATCGTTCAATCTGGTCTTCATTCATGTTGACACCCAGCAGAATGTTGGCATAGAACTCCAGACTTTCCCAGTTCAAGAAGGACAACTTGGGAAGATCCACTGCTCTTTGGCAAATTTGATAACTTTTAGCAGTGAGGCCCCCATCCAGGTGGCCATTCAATGCCCAATCGTCCCCAGTTGCCCCCGGAATCCAAGTGGTCTGCAGCAGCAACTCCTTGAGTTCCTCCAGATTTTGTGGGGTCCTCACAACCATGTTCATCTTGGGTAATGCCATCCATCCCTCTGTAGGGGCAATCTCTGAGGTAATGATGTGCATCTTGGATAAAGCTTCGTTGCTCAATGTACGCTCACTGCCCGTGGCAATCAAGTAGTCAACAAACTCTTCCACTACTTCAAATTGGGAAATCTCCCCACTTTTCCATTGATCTTGAATGGCAAAAGCAGTATCATGAACATCATAAACAGTGATGTTGGCCAGAACAGCTGTGGTTGCTAGGCATCCTGCAGAGTAACAGTAGTAGTCAGTTTCATCAAAGGAGGCATCAACAACGTTTCCAGATTCTGTAGGCTCCAGGGTTGATGCGGCTTGAAGATGACCAATGGTATAGAAGAATCCAGAAAATCCCGCTCCAGGAACATAGAGGCAGGTGTTTGGATCCTTCACAACCTGTGCTGCTGGTTTGGTGGTGCCTTTTTGATATCCCCAGGAAAAAGCAGCAAGAGCAACACAACAGAAAAAGGAGGCTGCTAGAGCTGGTTTCGCGAAGTTGTTATTTCCAATCATGTTGCGAAGTTTGTGGCTTGAATTTTTTGTGAGAGAAGTAAAGATGATGCTTCTTGCTTCCGTAGATAATTACCCTACTCTAAACCCCCCTTATCATGCTTCTTGATCGTGCTGTGCCCAGATCTGCATACGTGCCGGTCCGGTTGGTAGGTGTACCTGGTACTTGTACGGCTTGAGGTTGGTAGATGGAGTACGGTAAATTTAGGTTAACGCTGACATTTAATTTGCTTTTTGAATGACAAATTAGTTTTACCGCATCTACCTGAATTCCACCAAAGTTGTCTGTCCGCTATTAGAGTCTAGCTAGTAGACTAGCTACCTGGTAGCTAGCCAGCCAAAAAATGCACAGACAACCCGTTGCTTCGCCCGCATACTACTAGTAGGGCTTTCCATCGGCAAATCTCATCAAAAGCCTTCTCAGCTCAGCTCAGATTCTGGCTACCAGGCTAGGTACTTCGATCTCAGTACCATTCATGTATGTACGCCAAGACAAAAAGTGCATTTGGCTAGTTGAAAGCTACGGCGGGCGAGTTCTACCGGGACTAGCTAGTTAGTGGAGGGACACGAGACTTCCCCCACCAATGAGGCAATTCATTCTTTTGCTTGCCAGACATAGACTCATAACTGAATGAATGAATGAATGAACTGTGTGCTGACAAAGAATCGAATCGTCACGACCACGTTCTGTTGATATAGCCAAAGACAAATTCATAGTTGCTGCTGCTATTGCATCGTCCCGTTACGTTGGCGCGGCTGCAGCCGTTGGGAGTCGAGTCGACCTAGCCGGTACCTCAACAAGTCTTGCCGAGCAGGATGATCATGTAGGGCTAGGCTTGGTGTGGTCTTGTGGTTCTGTGAATTTGCAGCGTGGCAGTGCCATACTCTACCCATATTGATTGATTGATAGCCAGCGAATTGCCCTTCGTAGAAAGGCAATTTTGTCAAGATATCAGCCATATTTTAGTATGCTTTCATCCCCGCAACGCCCGACAATGCCAACAGACACAGGCTCCCTCAAAGGGTATTTCATGATTGTTGGAATCTGCAACCGCACTGGTTCCTTCGTCGAAAACTGTGGATGGTTGCTGTTGCTGTTGCTGTTCCACCACTACTTCCAACCGCCCCTGATTGACATTGGACAAGTAGGCATTCCAAAGTAGACTCAGTGCATTGTTGTACAAGACACGAAATGGCACTGGCACCAGTCCAAAATTGATCACGTTGGCGAGTGGCCAAAAGCTGAACGATGCCTGCAATGCCGGCAGCCACTTGTGTTGCAATTTCCACTGCACATTGGCGCCTTCCAACACCGACCGCCACACAAAATAGCCCGCCACGGCTACGGGAGAAAACAAAAAGGCGTCGAGTGCCATTCGCGTCGCCATGCCGGCATACAACGTTGTGATACCCAGTCGGCCCACCACGATCCACTCCAAGAGACTGTACCAACCGTGGCTGATGGGACCCGAAAACGTAAAACCCGTGATTCCAACGTGCAATGTGCGTTCCCAATTGTACTGCAAGAGCTGGGCGTTGGTTTGGCCGATATTATCTGTGGTGGTGGTTTCGTAGTGGAGAGCTTTGCGATTTTGCGGAGTGTTATTGGGACATCCATTCTGAAGATTGACGCCACAAGTCTTGCTGCTGCTGCTCTTGTCGTCCTTGTCCTCGTCACTACGGTTGTACTTTTGCAGAATCTGTTGATACCCCATCTGTTCATACGTCTGACCCAAGAAATCCGATACGGACATCAAAGAAGCAGCAGTCGTCGCCTTGACCGCCAAGGGGTGCCGAGACAGAGCACCCTTGTACCATTGCCACATCATGATCCTCTGGTAGATTAGGTTGTCTACTATTATAAAACAGCCACCGCGCAGAAATGCTCATTGTCGGTTCCAAGGATCCAAAGATCTCACACTTTTAGAAAGCATTAACTGTTGCATCGGTACTCAAAGCAATAAATGAGGCATTAATAGAGATCAAGCCAGCCGAACGGCTAAATCAGAAAACAGCCAACCAAGAAGCCACGGCATCAGATTCTGCAAACGAAGATTCTTTGGGGTAATCTTGCAATTCTTTACTCTAGCTAGCTAGGTGAGCCAGGTCTCTAAGGCTGTGCACCTGTATCCACATCAGTCACCTGAAGGCCTCGTTTCACTCCTGCAGACCAGAATCGCTCTATTTGCTCTTGGCCCATGTTGACACCCAACAGGATATTGGCATAGAACTCCAGACTGTCCCATGATGTCAAGGACAGTTTGGGAAGATCTACAGAACTTTGACACATTGGATGATTGCTGGAAGTAAAGGCACCATCCAGATGGCCATCCAGTGTCCAATCATCCCCCGTTGCTCCTGGTATCCAAGTGGTTTGCAGCAGCGTTTCCTTGAGCTCTTCTAGATTTTGTGGGGTTCGCACAATGGTATCCAGCTTGGGTGCTGCCAGCCAACTATCTTTAGAAGGCGAAACTTTGGAGGTAATGACATGAATCTTTGCCAATGATTCAGCATTCAAGGTGCCTTCTTCAGAACCTTTGGCAATCAGATAATCTACAAACTCTTCCACTACCTGAAACTGCGAAATCTCCCCACTTTTCCAAAGGTCTTGAATGGCAAATGCTGTATCATGAACATCAAACACAGTAATGTTGCTCAGAGCAGCCACTGTGGCCAGGCATCCAGCAGAGAAGCAATAGTAGTCAGTGTTGTCTTTCCAAGGCTCTACAATTCTTGTAGATACAGTAGGCTCCTTGAGGGTTGATGCAGCTTGAAGATGTCCAATGGTATAAAAGAACCCAGAAAATCCTGCTCCTGGAACATAAAGACAGGCATTTGGATCTTTTGCAACAAGTTCTAGAGTGGTGGTGCCTTGTTGATATCCCCAAGAAAAGGCAACAAGAGCAGCACCGCAACAAAAAGATGCAAGTGCTGTCTTCATTAAGGTGTTGGTTGAAATCATGTTGTTGGTTTTGGTTGGTTTTGGTTTTGGTTTTGGTTTTGGTTGGTTTAGTTTGTGAGGAGTGCGTTTGGTAGAATGGATTCTCTATGCAATCCGAAGGTCTATGCAAGCAAGCTACATACGCAGAAGGTCGAGTGCGAAAAATGTTCGGCCGGCAATTCCAGTCGTACAATAGCCGAATGCTATGTCTTGAGGGGCTGAAGGTAGAAATTTAGGCGCAACGCGGCCGCAGGAAAGAAGATGCATCATTCAATCTAGCTAGGGATTAATCGGCCTAGTAGAAGCCAAACTGGTCCGGAACGTTGACTCGACTCGGAAGAAAGGTCCTGCGCCTTCGGATTGGATTGTCTCCAACTATTACAGTGTAAGCCCATCTCTCGACTCGACTCGACTCGACTCGATTCGAGGACTCTAACTGCCTACCGGTAGCTACTGCGGAGGATCTGACTCATCCATCGAATGCTTGTACGATACGTTGAAGGTAAGTTGTACCGGTAGGAGAGAAGCCGCCCGTCGCAGGAGCTCTAGCTAGCTAGCCAGGTATCTACTGTACCTGGTACATTGTTGCCGCTGTGCCAACTGTTGGTCTGGGAAGTGTCAATGAAAGCCAGAATTCTCATTTTTTAGTTTTAAAAAGCAAGCATTCCCGATTCTTTTAACGTCTCCCTGGTTATCTTACTGGTGCTTGTACGATACGTTGAAGGAATGTTGAAGGTAAGTTGTAGGAGAGAAGGGGAGCTCTAGCCAGGTAGAGCCAGGTATCTACATGTACATTGTTGCCGCTGTGCCAACTGTTGGTCTGGTTATCTTGCTGGTGCTTGTACGATACTAGCAAGTAGGTTGAAGGTAAGTTGTAGGAGAGAAGCCGCCCGTCGCGGAAGCTCTACAGTCGACTAGCTCTAGTAGCCAGTAGGCCAGGTATCTACGTGTACATTGTTGGCGCTGTGCCAAGTTCTGGTCTGACTACATACATGTACTAGCATGTATCTTGCTGGTGGTAAGTGGAACCGGTACGAACCAGGCAACAGAGTAAGATGGGTTTTAGAGGAGGCCTATGCCTTAAATCCCATACTGTCGTTCCGGACAAAGGCCATTCCCACAAACAACGAAAAAACAGCTGAAAAAGGGTATACTTTTTTCAGCCATCCAAGTCATGCCTTGCTGGTGGTAGCCGGAGTCTGAGCTGTCGAGTGCGGCTTCCAAGCAGGAAAGACTACGGAGTGAGCAAAAGGCACTCGAATGCTGATTCCGTCCCTCAGTTGTAAAATACACACAAAATAATTATAATCCTTTCTCTAAAAACACAAATTCTAACAACAAATCCCATAAAACGACAGATCAACTCCGCAAAAAAAAACAAAAATGGACAACGTCACAACGTCATCAATAACAGAGGCAGCAACTGTCTCACCTCCAGTCTATGATATCTATAGTGTTCAGTTCCCACCATGGTGGTGCTTCAACTTCTTCCTCCTGATCTGGATCTTCAGTGTTGCTGTGGAGAATCTCCTGCACCGCACCACCATGCTGGACATTGCCACCAAGTATAAGGACTCTCCTGGGACAAGCAGCGAAATGTTGTGGTCTACATTCTCCAAACTATCATCACAACCCTTGCCTTTTTCCTGCAAGTTCTTGGAGGCATTGATGTTGTGTTCCAACGGAAAGAGACCACTACAGAAGTTAGATACTCCTTCATGATAGTTACTGCCCAACTTATCTTTGTTCTGTACGCCTGGGAGCTAATTTACCGACTCAAGATTGGCATGCCATTACTTCTCCATCACATCATGACATGCCTCATGACACAGCTCCTCATAGCATCCCTGGCTGACACCTTTGATGTGGAGTATGCACGCCTTGCCATCCTTCTATCCTTCTATGCAACAACGGAACAGACCAGTTTTGTTGCACTCTTTTGCTACCGCCTGGATCTCTTTTCCAAACGAACCCAATACAACTGGTTCACTATTGCTGCTATTCAATCCTTTGTGGCCAAATCTGCCATTGCCATCTTCTCTTTGGTCTACTTTTGTGTTATCTTCTTTGTTCGCAAGGAAGCCGATGACCAGCCAACCAACTGGAAATGGTTTTGGAAGATCTGCTTCATTCCTCTTGTCCTTGCTCTCTTTGCTGCTCAACTCTACACCAGCCAGATCCTCTGGCAACTCCGGAAGAAGTGTTGTGAGCAAGTAAGGAGATCCACAATTGGGAGCAAGAATGCTGATGCCCTTGACAAGATTGAAGAAATGGAATCCGTTCATGGCAGTGGTATTACAAGTGTTACCAACCAAGAGATTCCAATCCTGGAGGAGGGTTTCACTATTGATGTGTAGCGACTCGACTCGACTCAGGCCATGCGTAACCACAACGGTCAAATACATGTTGCACAGCATTCCACTCTAGCTAATTTTGATACTTCAATCTAGACTTTACACCAACACTTCCATACATGTACTTGACTAGCTAGTAGAGTTCCGTGGGTTATCTAGCAGACATGCTGAAAGTTTGTTCCAGTCAGGGAAGGTACAAAGTCGTCTGACCTGATTGATTGCTCGCAAGCATTCAACGGAAGCGAACATATTGCGGTCTTCGGCTACATGCCTACCGGCTAAGATTTGCAGGTGTAAACGAACAAACTGTTGGAGTGCTGCCTATAGCTAGCTAGTACGGTAGAATCGGAAGAGCGAGATGGATGACGAGCTGGTTGCTTGGTTTTGGACATGGATACGAGAGTAAACGATGGACGCCCCATGTGAGTTCGCTTTGGTTGGCAAGAATTCTTGCTGGGCTAGCTAGCTAGCTAGTAGCAGCAATGCACCCTATCCTGCTGCGCAAAAGCAACGTTGAATACCGGCAGCGAAGCAGAAAGTTTTAGGACTGGCCCGCACGACTGTCATTACGACCAAGACCTAGTAGCGGATCTATCCTTTGATTCTTCTTTGCTTTGTAGTAAGAATATCCTCTTCCGCCGCTGTCTGTCTCGGAGCGTGTAGCCAAGACCACATTGCATGTGGCCCAGCACTCATTTTGGGGGTAGCGGTAGGCCAGCATCACTTTCCTCGATGATAGCTACCGGCACAAGAGCCCAACCCTGAAAGCAAAAGCAAAATGCAAGACTGCTATCATTTCGGCTCTGTGGGTTTTCACGCCTCTTCCACGGTGGCTAGCTGGTCAGGGAACAGGAAGATTCAACTTTAACTAGCTAGGCCACTATTGATTCCTATTTCCAAACAAGAATATGGTTGCTGAGTAGATTATTACAGTTTTTGGTACAAGAAAATGACGACTTGTATGTTGTCCCCAAAGTCGGGATGATTGGGCAGATACGGCATGGGTCCCTGCTGTTCTACCAGTTTCCATACTCTCTGCACTAGTAATTGATGTTCCACCGATTGGAATGGTTCTAGTTTGTCGGTACGGTTGGTGTAGCAAATATATCCACCGGGTTTCACAAGACGGCAAAACTCGGCCAAGGTGCCCTTCGTGGGATCGACGTAAGTCATGGTACCAACACAGGCAATGGCATCATAACTGCCGTCCTCTGACAAGTCCACCATAAACGGCGTTTGATTCAAATCCAACTCGTGCAAATGATCGTAGCAGCCTCGTTGGCGTGCCACTTGTAACATGTCCGGTGACAAGTCGGCCCCGATCAAGTGACACTCTGGAAACGACGCACGGAGTGCGACTCCCGAAAGTCCATCGCCGGCTCCGGCATCCAAAATTTTTGGACACGAGGCATTCATGTGCCGAGCCAGAAGTGTGGCGACTTGCGTGGGCATTTGGTATCCCCACTGTTCCACGTCCTTTTGGTAATTTTGGGCCCATGCATTGTAGACTTGACGGCACTCGTCGACATTGCTCGTCATGCCCGCCAATGCAGAGGGACTTGCTGCTGTTTGTTGGTTGTCATCATTAATTGGGTTGGTAGAGGACATGGTGCTGTTGTTATTGATCCAGAGCTATGGAAGTATTAGCATTCTGTCGACATCTTTGTTGTTGCTTCGTTGCTTCCACTCCGAGTTCAGATTTCCTGGATCTGAAGATGAGAAGCCAAACGGGCAAGTGAAGATACTTAACGAATCACCTTCTAAATCTCAAGGACTCTCAATAATGCTTTCTCAGTCTGAAATAAATCCCCAAAGTGACGTCATTCATATCTTTTTTCCACTCAGTTCTGGATCAGCTACCGGCTAGAAGTACATGTAGTACTACCGGTAGTAGATCTATTCTTGTGTTGTCTGACGCGAAGCAACAGCCGACACTAGTACTTGTGAGGCTTGTACAATAAAGTAGACCAGTACCATAGCTAGCTAGCCAGCCAGAATGTGGTTGAGACCCGTCGCTGATTGCCGGAGATCCCTCAGACGTGTCTCCCTGTGGGCGCCACCAAGTCCATGGACAAGGAAAAAGAGCAAAGTTGGATCCATAATAGTGGGAAGACGTCTTTCCTCGTCCACAGCAGCCGACGACACGCGGTTACCATTGAGTGTCCACAACTTGGGTTTGGATAATCCAGTCTTGGTATCGACATCCACCCTCACATCGATCCGCCAATTGCCCGAGATGGAGTCGGCTTGGAGCGACTTGATTTTTTCGTCGTCAGCTACGAGTCAATCCACTCTGGATCAGTTGCAACGCGCCCGTGATGTCTTTGCGGGATTTGCCAAGGGTGGTGCAAAGCATGTGGCCGTGTGTGCCTTGCTGGCCGAATGTCAACAACAATTGGCGCGGTACGAGGACGTTCTGGAATCTTTGGAGGCACTTCAAGAACTCGGCAACAGCAGTAGTAGTAGTATTCAGTTGGCCAAGGCCAAAGTATTGTGGACCCGAGGAAAATTCGAACCAGCACACGAGCTTTGCGAAGACTTACTCCTACAGGCGGATTCCTCGTCCGCCCTGTTGACGGCCTCCGCCATGAATGGCAAAGCACTATCTCTGTTATTGTCGGCATCGTCCAAAGAAGAAGAGAATGATACCGTTATTCCACCAGAGGTTCTGGACTTGTTTCGAGATGCCGTGTCCCTCTTGGAGAAAGACTCCCTAGTACTACCACAGACTGCCTCCATGGCGAATTGGGGCGTGGCAGAGGCGCACAACAAGAAATCCAATAACGCGGCACAAACCAAATGGACAGAAGCACTGCAGAAGCTGACACAACAATCCACAGCATCCCAATTATTGTTATTGCTACAGGCCAATCTACACGCCAATCTAGCATGGGACATGATCACAAAAGACGACAGAACGCTATCCCAAGACGACATTGCCAAAGCATCCGAGCATGCATCCTTGGCCATTCGGGCACACGATGATTCCCACCAAAAACAATCACAAGAAAGTCTTTGCCGGATTTTGACCGTTCTCGCCACATGCTATCATCGAGCCGGAAGTGCCGTCACGGCCGAAGGATTGTTCCAATCGGCCACCACCACCACATCGAGTATGGCACCCCTGTTGCTGCTCCAACGACACGCCGCCTATCAACAATACTCCCAATTGTGTGACCAGTGGGACAAACGACACGGGGACGCTTTACGGTACCAACAACAAGCGGACGATATCGTCGACCAACAATTGCCAGAGGCGTGGCGAGCCGCCGGCATTATTCGACAATCCCTTCTGTACAGCAGTCTGTGGTTCTGGACACCGGCGGATTTTTTTAAAGTGTAGGCAAGAATATAGTATAGTGGTTTGTAGGGTAGAATATGTAATGCAATGATATCTACTGAGCCTTCGAGTCGATAGGCAGAGCATTCCAGTAATGTTTGTGCGGCCTCCCGTGTGAGCATTTCCACGGACCAAAGAACCCACAAAGACCAATCCACAATCCACCAACAGCCATAGCAGCAGCTAGATCGGCACCGCTCCAAGCAGGCATAGATAGAGGGGACTCAAGACAACCAATTACTAGACTGCCAAAAGGAACAACTAACTGAACCACCCTGTGCTCGATGGTCATGGAACCAGTCAAATCAAATGCCGTCTGTCTGCAAAAAAAGAGCCAAACCGTTGTTATAAATTGCAAGTCTGGCACTTGATCCCTCCCATGCATACATACATACATACCAAACATGGCACCCTTGTGGTGCGTGGTGGATGGAATTGCAGAGAGGAGAATGCGAGCAACACAGAGGTGGTGAGAGAAAACAGACACAGAGTGGCCTTTTTTAGCTCAAAGGGTTGGGTATCACCAAACCATGGAGCAAAATGGACAGAGAGTGTGATTTTTCTCTCACCACCGTGTTGCTCGCATTCTTGAGGATGCAATCTGATGGACATGGAGCTGCTGTCGTCACCACCAAGCCTGGCCCCGGCTGGTTTCCGTAGATAATCTGCCTACTCTAGCTAGCTAGCTAGCTAGCTAGACCCCGGTTCTTCTTTACAAGCTTTCTGGTGCCAAGGCTCAAACTGGAAGCTTGACTAAAACTATCAGTTTGACCAACAGAATGTGCTCCGATTTCGTCATTCCCCGCAACGCAACGGTACGCACATGCGTACCAGCACCGGTACCGTCAAGAGCGTGTGAGCAACACTCTGGTGAATGGATGACATTGCATCCTCTTGCTACATGAAATCAGGAGTAAGTGAGCAACACACTGGTGGTGAGAGAAAATGGACACAGAGTGGCCTTTTAGGTGCATGGGTTGGGGATCACCAAACCATGAAACTAAATGGACACAGAGTGTCTATTTTCTCTCACGACCGTGTTGCTCACATACTCATGATTGCATGTAGCAAGAGGATGCAACGCCATCCACCACAAGCGTTTGCCTGGCACTTGATGATCCCACCCACTCATACAAACCACTCAAGCTGGACAAAGAGCTGCTGTCGTCACCAAGATTGAGATTGCCCAGAACCATGGACCCATGACGCTGGACACTCTCAATCTTGTTGACAACAGCAGCCCCTCCTTGTCCATCAGCCATCCAGATTGGGTGAAGCTATCAGGGCAGCCTTCCCATGCACATATTATACCAAGTAAATGCTCCAACGGGTTCTTGTTCTTCTTGTTGTTCTTCTTGCCACTTGCCACTTGCTGGATGTGGATTCGGAGGAATTCAGTGCGTCAGTTGGTGGCATCGTTGTAGGAGGCAAAAGTCCTAGACTGGTCGGAATCAATTCTTGACAGTCAACAATAACCGATACCAAGCAATCTATGCCCTTGCTCGCAATGACGCCACCACTGAGACACCGAATTCCTCCAAAACCACACACACACACACACAAGTTCCAGATCAAGAGATCTATGCATAGAGTTGAGTTCACGCAGGAGCGAGCAGGAGTGCTCAGAGTGGCGAAACCGCTTCCGAGGCAAAAGCGTTGAAATTTAACCAGGAAAAGCAGACAGGTAGAAGCAACACGGTCATATCAATGCCATGGTACCGTACCCGTAGTAATGGACAAGAGAGAAATGATCTCCATGGTGGGTAGCCAGCTACTCGTAGCTAGTAGTAGTGAGAGGGTGCTTGAGTGGACAAGGCTTCTAAAAAGGTCTCGAAGCTTTCAATGCTTCGTCTTAACATTTGGCCTACGAAAGAAGAATTGTGAGAGATAGCCAATACTAGTATGCTCACTATGTAAGACATGGTACACCTGTACTGGTTGCTATGCAAGATCCATGTTTGGGATCGCCTATCGGTCAGCACTGCCGCCTGGACATTGGGTTGCGGGAAGCCGTGTAGTTTTGCCTTTCTCTGGTTTCAGTTTACAGTAACACAAACTATCAGTTCTCCAAAAGGAAGCGATCCAAGTGCTCATTCCCCGCACCTTCCTTCGATGGGACCTTCACCGGTAGCGGTACATTGTGCCCCACGTAAACGTACAAACGTACTACAGCCGTAAGTACGGTACCTTTGCTCGCATTGGTTCCGAACCCGAGGGTGAGTCGAGTCGAGTCCCAATGACTCCCAGTCCATTCATGACTGATGACTAAACCTTGCTTTCAAGAAGCAAAATGTTGCCAACGAGCCAGTCGATTTTACGCTCGAGAAGAGATTGATGTATTGGTAGCCGGACTGTAAATTCCTTCCAAACCAATGACTGTCGCTCGCACAGTGTCCTGCCATCCATCACAATCACAGTTCTGGCTGGCTAGCTAGCTAGTAGAGAACAGTTTGAGTGCAGAATATAAACATGGATTCTAGCTAGAATGTAAATTAAATTGCTTTGCAAATGGATGGCTATACGTCAATGGTAAAAAGTTCTACCCGGACTGAAATATCATCGTTCTCACTGTCTTCGCGGCAGTTTGTATCTGTGCCATTATTGAGAGCATCATCATCAATCTTCTTGCTGGAAACAATTGATTTCCTCACTTCCACAGAGCACTTATTCCTGAGCTGCCAGAGGATCTGGCTGGTGTAGAGCTGGGCAGCAAAGAGAGCGAGGACAAGAGGAATGAAGCAGATTTTCCAGAACCATTTCCAGTTGGTTGGCTGATCGTCTGCTTCCTTGCGGACAAAGAAGACGACGCAAAAGTAGACCAAAGAAAAGATGGCAATGGAAGATTTGACCACAATGGATTGAATAGCAGCAACAGTGAACCAGCTGTGTTGGGTTTCTTTGGAAAATAGATCCAATCGGTAGCAAAAGAGTGCTACAAAACTGGTCTGTTCCGTGGTTGCATAGAAGGATAACATTGTGGCAAGACGGGCATACTCCACATCAAAGGTGTCAACCAAGGCTGCTGCCAGAAGCTGTGTCATGAGGCATGTCATGATGTGGTGTATTAGCAATGGCATGCCAATCTTGAGTCGGTAGATGAGTTCCCAGGTGTACAGAACAAAGACAAGCTGAGCCATGACAATCATGAAGGAGTATCGAACTTCAGTAGTGGTATCTTTTCTTTGGAACACAATATCAATGCCTCCAAGAATCTGCAAGACAAAGGCAAGCGTAGTGATGATAGTTTGGAGGACATATACCACAACATTACGTTGCTTGTCCCATGGAAGGACCTTGTACTTGGTCCCGATGTTTAGCATGGAGGTTTTTGCCAAGAGATGCTCAACAACACGCCCAAAGCACCAGATCATGAGGAAGAAGTTGAAGCACCACCATGGTGGGAATTGGACGCTATAGATGTCATACACTGGGGCGGATGCCATGGCTTCGGCCGCTGTGGGTAGAGCGATAGCTGCTGTGATGTTGTCCATTATGGACGATTACAAATAGTCTTTGGGAAGATAGCGGGGGGATTCAACGATAAGGCAGTCGGGCAAAGAGACTTGAAGCAGATTTTGGCACTCGCAGCAGCATTCCGGTGCCGGTAGCGCTTAGATTAGTAGCGCTTGGATTAGTATGGGAGGTCGATCCCGAGGCAGATTTGATGCTCGCATGCAACGTTTGATGAACATCCACGCTGAGCGACTGGATGAAGGAATTTAGGTGATTTTTTCTATTAGCCATGAATAAAATTAATGATCCCAAATATTACATGATCCCGTTGTTGTTACTGCAACTACTGTAGCACCGTCAAAGGTTCCAACCGCGAACTGCGAATACCAGCCCTCTCCCACCTCCCACCTCCCACCTCCCACAAACAGTACATGTAGCATGCAGCATGCAGTCGTACAACATGCTCGAGTACAAGATACTGTACTCCCAGAATGAGAACTTCCAAGTCAACAAGACTTTTACTTACAGAGACTTACTAGTAGGTACATAGCAATACTTCTTTATGGTTTAATGGTCCAGATTGTGCAGCATTGTTCACAACTATTCATAAGTGGGACTCTAGAGAACCAGGAGTTGCAGCTCTTGCCAAACTTAACAGTACTTGCCTTTCTGTGCGCCAGGTACGGTCCGGCGTACCAGTATGGTACGCTGTAAATGTACTAGTAAGTAGCATAGATCAGATGTTTACTATTAAAATAGCTAGTACTGAGTAGAACAATTATAATACTAGTACTTCTAATAGTTAGGACCACCAAAATCGATGAAACTTTGTCCATAAACACCGTAGACTACCATCTCTAAATTACTTAAATGACACTAATCGCTTCACTCTTGCATACTGCATACCCAACATCGCTTCTCTTACAGCATGGGCTTTAGAGTTTAGAGTACATTTAAACATGTATCTCTAATGATCGGATGGCTACTGGCTAAAAGTAGCTTTTTTCAAAGGTCTCGCCGAAGCCAGTGAGGGCCAGTCTTGGTTACCGGTAGGCCAATATTAATTAATAAGAAAGGCTAAACCATTACTGGAAGAGCTCCAATAAGAAAAGTCTATTTCAAGCGAATTGATCATGCAGCCTCCTAAAAACCTTGAACATTGCACAACATCATTCCTTGCGTGGAGCAACTCACAAAACCCAAAACAGAAGAAAACCAAAACCAACACGATGTCAACCAACAACTTCTTGAGAGCTGCTCTTGGATCTTTCTGCTGCTGTGTTACTCTCATTGCCTTCTCTTGGGGGTACCAACAGGGTGCAACCACACCAGGGCATGTTGTAAAGGATCCCAACACTTGCCTCTATGTTCCGGGAGCCGGGTTTTCTGGTTTCTTTTATACCATTGGACACCTGCAAGCGGCTCCAGAACTGACTGGTTCTGATAAAACTGACTACTACTGCTATTCTGCAGGATGCCTTGCCACAACGGCTGCATTGGCCAACATCACAGTTTATGATGTGTACGATACAGCATTGGAAATTCAGGGTCTATGGAGGAGTGGGGGTATTTCCCAGTTTCAGGTAGTGGAGGAGTTTGTTGACTATCTGATTACCACAGGTAGCCAGCGCACCTTGAACGCTGAAGCCGTGGCAAAGATGCATATAATTACTTCTACTCATTCCAACGCAGACGCATGGTTGCCCGAAACATCTGTACGAACTCCAAAGAACTTTATTGAGTTGAAGGAAATGTTGCTGCAATCTGCCTGGATCCCAGGAATGACTGGGGATGATTGGGCATCCGATGGCCATGTGGATGGGTCTTTCACCTCCACAAGTCATCCTGTTTGCCCTAGTGCCGTGAATCTCCCAAAGTTGTCATTAACATGGGAAAGCCTGGAGTTCTATTCTAACATCCTTTTTGGTTTGAACATGAACAAAGATCAGGGTGAACGATTCTGGTCAGCAGGAGTGAAACGAGGTCTTGAGGTAGCCCAGCGCAAAGTCCTAGTACAACCATAGGCAGTTAGTCTACACATAACAAAAAAGATACAGTTCACCATGCAAATAGTACTCTTTGAGTCAGCAACATTCCACTCCATCGATTGGTTGGCAGGATCAGCAGAACCACTAAGCAATTGCGTGGGTGGACTCGACACGCGCAGAAGACAGACATCTTATACAGTATGTTCGAGTAACTTTCAATAGCCGGTGCACCTCTTGGCAGCTAACCCAGAGAAGACCGATCAGAGCCGTTTGCCGTCCGACCAGATCAAATACGGTGGCTGGAAAGGAGCGGCTGAAATGCGTGACAAAATGGGAGAGCGAGAAGGCCTTTGGAAAGGTAGCTCGACGCTCCAAGCAAACAACACCCTGGTCAAAAGAAAAAGCTGTCTTTCAAAGGTCCAGCGAGGCTCACCGCTGGCGTCAACGTGAGCACGGGATGCCACCACGGAATCATTCTTGGAACGCTGCATACTGGCGGCAAAAGAACGCTGGGAGGGCTGCTGACAGTTGGTACAAGAACTAGAGGTATCGCTACAAACGACAACAGAGACGACAAAAGTGGATATGATTGAGTCAAGTGTTTCAGGTGTGGCTCCGAACAAGATTGCCGCTGTTTCCTTGGCCTAGTACCTACTATAGCAAAAGGTTTTGTACGGCAAGTGCGACTGGTGTACGTTGCGCTCCAACGCGTCTCATAAGTTCTCTTGTACGGTACCGTAGAAGGATATGTAAAAGCTGCGTTGACGCAATAGCTGCCGGTAGCTAGCTAGTAAGGAAGATGGTATGGGCCCGTGGACCCTGCTTCAAAGGCTTACCGAAGAGGACGATTCTAAAGCTAGAGCACTCTGCCTAGCTAGCATCACCAACATGCACCGTACGACAGGTATAGCCCAGTTGGAGTTGCTTTTTATGGGCCGTGTATCATAATATACGGTACGCACAGCACCATCGGGCGGCTCCAGATCCACTGTACCTCCATCTATACATGTATGTCATCAACTCAACGAGTTGAGTCTAGAGAGGCAACAAAGAAGCAGTAGTTTATTTTCAAAATTCGTTTGGGCGTATAGAGAGCGAGCATCAAAGTCATTGTCTTTGTAGACAACCTACTTATAAGAACTAACGAAGGGAGAGTTACACAGTCTTTCTTTTCTTCTTTCCCCCTTTTTTGAACACGCCGACAAAGGAATGTAACAATGTCACATTGAAGAGAGCGTTCAAACCCAGAGCACTCATTCCGGCACATTGGTATCCTTGGACAAAGGAAATGTAGATTGTCAAGATCGCACAAAAGAAGGAAAAGGAAAACTGAACGATCTGGAATAAGGTCACCAAACTCTTCCATTTGGGTGTTGCCTTGGTGATGGTCCGCTGGAGAAAGTACGTGTACATGACGACATGGACGGCAGTGTTGAACGCCAACCCAATAAAGTGTAGTGATTGATGATATTCACACCATGCCCAAGCCATAAAGAGAACCACCGAGTGATGGTACACATGAAGTGCAAAGTGTGGAGGTGGTTTACCTCGAGCTAGTTGCAAGGCCGTATCCAACAGCTCGTAGTATTTGGACAGGTAGTAGATGTAACTCCAATAATACAGAGCCCCTTTCCCTGCCATGATTCCTTTTGTTTCCTCGCAGAGCAGAAACGGCGGCCAGGATGACTCGGACGGCATGGATAATCTCTTGATACTCTCCACCACAACGCCACAGAGCATAATAGCACTGCTGGCCACCAGAACAATGTTGTGAATGAATTGGGCAGTCTGGAGGTCACTGCCAAACCAAGGCTTCCACTGCAAACCCGTCATGGTAGATGTTTCTTCCTTGGATGAAGAAGTCTTGTCGACTACCGGCAGATATCGTTTCGAAAGAATTGTCGAACCAATCACCGCGGCAACGTAGACGAGACTCCCCGTCGCCACAGCGCGAAAAGAGGATAAAGGAGGGGATTCCTCCCAATCGAATGCATTTGGCTCCATCCACTTCATGGTTACTTCTTTCTCGTTATGTTATGTTTCCCCCTCTTCTACTACTTCTGCTTCTTCTTCTAGATTTCTGCGCGGCTGGTCTGGTATTGTGTGTGGACGAGAGGTAAGTGATGATTTTGGGTACGTGCGCTGTTGGTAGATGACGAAACCACAACAACAACTTGGGGAAGCACTCAAGGATAGGTAGCCGCGAATGAGACCAAGGAGCCAAGGAGCCAAGGATAGCATATGTAGCAGTTCTTGTCTTGCGATGGCGTCATCGTAACATCTATTGGCGCCGTGACCTCGAGTGTACATCGCAACAAGCGTCTACCGTACCATCAGGTGGTACATCTCAGGTGGTACCAGGTACCAGGTACTGGTACCGGAACCGATAATTCAGTGTTCTTCATCCCACCCTCAATACTAAGATACCTCATCAAATAGCATCCCTACCAATAAGCGTCATAAAAGTGGACTAGTCGACAGCAAGCAAGCTAGATCTACTAGCTAGCTAGTAGATGGAGGAAATCGCACCAAGAATCACGTCTGTCCTACATCACAATCTTATTATTAACGTTGATGTAGTTTTATTATTTTAAAAAATAATATCAGCGTCCCATTTTTAGGTTGAAAGAAGCCTCTGAAAACAAGCAATGAATCTTCCACACCTCCTCAAGGGGGCTCCTCTCGATCACTCGCTTTGAATCTCCTCCTTGCAGGCACTTTGGCGTTTGTATCCTGAGCCAGCTAGTTTGACGTTTGGATATCAGAACAGAAGACGAGCGGTGGTCTGAAAGCTTGAGATGTTTTTGGTTGCTTTGCTCATGACTGACTGCGTCCTCTCTGATTGCCCAGCCAATTTGGTTTCTTGACTTCATTGTGATGGCCACCACCATCCAATAACTTCCAGCCCTACCGCTACACCGGTACATGCACATGTGCATGTGGGACCACAGCGCAAAAGTGGTCACGGTAGAATCCCAGAAGCAGAAGCAGCTTCCAAGGATCTTCTTCGGGCTTCAATGAACGGTGATTGAAAGATCCAAGATCGGAGAAGAAGATCCCCGCTGGATGAAACACCCTGAAAAGATCCAAAGATCGGAGAAGCATCACCGAGATAAATTCATTCAAAAATACTCCATGATGCAAACGAAATACAGTTCTGTACCCAAACGCAACAGGATTTCCTTCATCTCCACCAGCTATAATAAGTCACCAAATAATATGAACTACTGAGTATATTATATGCTGTAAATGAAGACCAAACTATTTTAATGAGAATGCCCAAACGGATCCGCGACACCATGCCAAAGAAACCTGCATGTTCATGTTTCATAATTATTTCTTCACTTCCTTTGGACTGAAGCACTACTACTACTACCGAAGAAACAGACGACGAGACCATGCCAACCTTCAAGTGCGCCGTGATCAAAGAAGCTGGAGGGAAGTTTGAGTTTGAAGAACGCGAGATTCCTACTCCTGCTCGTGGCGAAGTGTTGCTCAAAGTCAAGGCATGTGGTGTTTGCCACAGCGACAAGTTCACCGTCTTCAATGCATATCCCGGTTGTTCCTTGCCCCGCGTACCAGGCCACGAAGTGATTGGCACGGTGGAGAGTGTTGGTGAAGGAGTGGATTGGCCTCCCACGGGTCTGCTCGTTGGAGTTGGCTGGCATCACGATCACTGCCTCTTTTGTGAAGCGTGTCGCCGTGGAGACTTTATGATGTGCCCCAAATCTCGAGTCAGTGGCATTCATGCCGATGGCGGCTATGCCGAGTACATGATTGCTCCTTGGACGGGCATTGCCGAACTGCCACAAGATATCGATCCCGTGGCGGCGGCTCCCCTTTTGTGTGCTGGAATCACAGTCTTTAACAGTATGCGGAATCAAGAGAATGTGGGACCGGGAGATCTGGTGGCCGTTCAAGGAATTGGAGGTCTCGGCCATTTGGGCATTCAATTTGCCAAAAAGATGGGATTCCAAGTGGCGGCGGTATCCTCCAGTGGATCCAAAAAGGAACTGGCTGAAAAATTGGGTGCCGATCACTACATTGATACGTCGGTGGAGCCGGCATCAGCCCAGCTCCAGAAATTGGGAGGCGCCAAGTTGGTGTTGGCCACAGCACCCAACGCCAAATCCATGGAGGACCTTGTCAATGCTCTAGGCTCCAATGGGCGACTCTTGATTGTCGGGGCAGATGCCGATAAATTCAGTTTGAGTCCGTTCCAGGTGATTCCAAATCGTGGTCATGTCTGTGGATGGCCCAGTGGAACAGGCACGGACTGTACCGATTGCTGCAACTTTGCCAAAAACCAAGGCATTGCTAGCATGAACGAAGTGTTCCCGTTGGACAAGGCGCAGGAAGCGTACGACTACATGATGAGTGGAAAGGCCCGATTCCGTGTCGTCCTCACCCCCTAAGTTAGTTGATTGGATGCGTCGGCTCGGATTGGTGTTGGATTCGATTCATTCCATTGGCTGGATTTTGGTTCCTGGAGGATGGCTGGACGATGGAGGGAGAAAGAAGTCAACTATTTGCATCTTTTGTCGCCACAGATAGATTGAATTCATTCACTGAAGGCCCAAAAGCACAGTATCATTTTTAAACAGTAGCTGGGTCTGGTCTTGGCATTGGCTTGTCCCATTCGTATTTTAATTAAACCAGCAGCTTCATCTGTGGAACTCTTGGGGAAACATCATTTGGAATGCCTTCCGCTTTGTCAGTGTAAGTCCAAACCACATAGGACTTCAGCTCGTCGCTCGTAGCGCTAGCCATAGTTTAGACAGGGGTAGAAAATGGCTCTGTGGGTTCCTTCAATTTCGTTGCGCTTCTCCGCCTAGTATTGGCGTAGCTGTTCTGTGGCCTTTGCCAGCATCATGTGGCTTATGTAGCCAGTTCGTACATGCAACAGTACGGTACTGTAGCATATTTTGTCGTGCCAAGAGCGACTGAATCGGAGCAAGTGTGCTCTCCTTTTTGCAGTTAGCGTGGTTCTCTGGCCACCCAAAGACTCCCAAGCTCACTGGCGATGGATGCGTCGCCATCATGAAACAGCGGCGCTCAGGAGACGACGGTCTCACCCAGTAAGAGATTCGTGTTGCTTGGCCCATATGGATCGTGTGATATCTGTTCCAAACCATGGGTCGAGAAGAAAGAAGGTTCACTTTTTGTTCCAGTTTCAACCCAAACAAGAAGATCTTCAGCTCGCGAATCTTTCCTCTCCGCCCTTGAAAATGATTGCAACTCAACTCACAAAACAAACTTGCCAACAAAGCAACAGCAACCACAAAACAAACTCACGAAACAAAACCTTGACAACTCTGCACAATCATGATGGATAACACAGGAAGCCTCATCCGCCAACAAATCCGCCGTGGAAGTCTCACTCGTCCTCGTCGCGGAAGCTTGCCGCGCATCCCCGAGCACAAGCCCAGGTTTCCACCACCACGCTGGTGTCCGGAATTCTGTTGGCTGCAGCCCTTGCCGTCTTTCAATCTCAATGGAGCGACATCAACATGTTTGCTACATTTGCCCATGCCCAGTACAAGCAGAATGTTGGTGGCCGGGTGATCTCCAAGGCCGAGTACATCACCAAGGGCGTTGCCAGTGAATCCGAGATTGACTCGCTGCTGAGCCTCACTACAGACTATCCTCTCACAAAGGAGCTTTTGGATGAGTACAAGCAGAATGGATTTGTCGTACTGAAAGACTTTTTGAACACCACATTTTCTTCTGCCTTGGAAAAGGTGATTGGCCACAACTTGGACGAGTTGGCTTTCCCTGACATGCTCACAGGTTGTTCTCGCAAGTTCCACGGTGAATACTACCACATCAGTATAACGTGGCGCTTCTGGCAGCAACCCCGAATTGCCAACATGATCAGCAAGCTGGCCTTGGGAGGAGACACGCCCTACTCTGTCACCTCTGAGATTCTGGAAATACAAAATGGTCCATCTTGCATCCCTCAATGGCACTGGGACTTCCTCACATTTCCGCAGACATACGAAGCCAGCTACACCAGTGGAGCACAAATCTGGATGTCATCCGAATATGTGGACGAGACCATTGGTGGTGGCATTACCTTTGTCCCTGGAAGCCATTTGTGGGCACATGAAGGTGTTGACATGGGTTCCTCGAAGCACCCTTGCTTCATCCACAACCTGTTTGAACCCTTGTCCGAGGAATGCCAGAACCTTTTGGAGACAACCAAGGTGGCCCCCACACTAGCTCCCACTGATATTGTGGTCTTTAGCCGCTTCACTCTCCACCGAAGCCTTGCCCGGGACCCTGAGCGCCCGTTCGAATCGGGACGTCGTTTGGGATATACACTGCGCCTTGGTTCTGGAAGCTCCATCTTTAAGCGTGA
Organism: Seminavis robusta; assembly: GCA_903772945.1. Lineage (NCBI taxonomy): Eukaryota > Bacillariophyta > Bacillariophyceae > Naviculales > Naviculaceae > Seminavis > Seminavis robusta. Next base: position 20,545 of record CAICTM010000404.1, on the reverse strand, counting down.
CACCATGTGCTGCTTTCCCTCTCACCCCACCTCCAACTTTGATGGACAAATTGAGGAAGGAGAGCGTTACGATTCGGCTGCAGAGAATGACAATGCTGTCTACAGACCCATGCAAGGACCTGTTGACAGCGAGGAATCCATTCTCAAGAGTGGCCACGGAATGTCTCTGTCTCGCTTCTTGACCTACTCGATAGAGTCTACATTCCGCCAAAAGGTTCATTACAAGCTCTTCTCGGCTGTGGAACAATATGTGAATGGATTGGCTGGTTCCCAGGTCTTGGATGTTTCCTACAAAGCATTGCCCACTGCCGACTCTTAGAAGTTTTGACTGTCTGTCTTGCCAACCACCACTTTTTAGAGTTTTGGAATTACGTATCAACTTGCTCCAATTTGGAAGCTGTTGCCGCATGAATGAGTAGATATTAACAAATAGAGAACTATAGAAAAGATAAGAGAGCAAAAAGGACATGCTGTATAGACGCGTAGCTAGCGTGTATATTATGATTGAATCATCCAAACAGGGGAATCATCCAAACAAGGCAAGCGAGTGGAAGCCTGGCCGATTGAGGTCCTTCGTTCAACCAACCTGCAATTGTTCTTGGTTCGTTCGTGTTGTCGTGCTTTGTTTTCGTGCCCCTTGCAATACTACACAACGCCTGGCCAGTGACGAATTAAAAAGCAGGATCAGATGTGGCTTTTTTTCTTTTTTGGAGGTGATCCGCTTGCATTGCATAGCTACGGTACGGTACCGGTACCGGTACCTCGTGAGCACCCCATACATCTCTAATGCCCAGCAAGATTTTGAGAGAGTGCATGACATGAGTTTCTTCCATCCACTGTTTTCAGTAGCAAGCACCTTTTCTCCATACCGTACGGTATTGCTCATCTGCTCTGTTTTTCGTTCATTCCATTCAATTTCCAGCGGCCGTGGAGATTTGTCGAAACGTATAGGTGGTACTGACCACTGTCGCAAAGATGCCCCAGACGAGCATGACCGCATCCAAAATCATGCTATGCGTAGGTTGTGACCGATACCCCAATAGGAGATGCAACAAGGGTGGGATACAGAATCCGAGACATGCCACACAACAGCATCCCACAAAACTCAGTACATCGACAAATCCCGGAACGTAGAGACTGACACCCACTGCAAAGAGACAAATCCCGCATCGCACCAGAATGCGTCGTTTGTGATGATGATTGTTGTTGTTGGATCGTGGCGCCATGATTAATTTTCCTTCCAACAATTCCCCACAGGGAACCACCAATAGCGGCACGGTGGTCAATCCAACCAGGACCATGGCGAGACGCGTGAGACTGGGCCACACAAACCCTTGGTTCGTCGGCAGTGCTTGCAACAAATCGCCTTGAAGCGTGGGAAAGAGTGCCCAAAAGAAAATGCCAATCCCCATGTACGCCAGTGCCACACTCATCAAAGAAACAGTCGTGGCCGTGACCATTTGAGTGGGATCGGCCATGGAGGATCGAAAATTGTACGTGAGGGGTGCCACTCCAAAACTGAATACGACGGACCCAAACCATTGACTAATGCCCCAAAGACCCTCTTGGGGTGTCCCATGGAGTGGCGTGGATTGTTGTTGTTGCTGTTGAACTCCATAAATTCCAATCACGACAAACGTAGCCGCCAGCACAACCAATCCGAGAGCACTGGCTTTGGAGAGATATCCCATGTGAGGGACACTGGAGAGTGGTCCCATAATGGCCACCAAGAGGAGGGCATCCAAGAGAGGCGATTGTGTGGAGAGGGGTGTATCGCGTAGAAAACTGCGCATGGCATTAATATAGGCAATCAGAATTCCCAGTAAAAAGAGTAGCATTAATAAATCCAAGGCAAACAATCCCTTTTTGCCGAGTGCATACCAGACCACTTGACCAAACATGGCCGTGCCTTCCGGAGGTGGCGGTTTGTTGTTGTTATGCGTGTCACGACGCAGTTTGCGCGTGGGGTTGGGCGTAGTGACAGTCGGTGCTCTGACAGTAGCCGGCAAATAGTCGAGACACTGACAGAGTCGACGGACAATATAAATATTCCACACGGCAATGGCCAACAATCCGACCGTGTGCAACCACAGACCTCCTTGTCGAGCCGCAAACGGTAATACCAGACAACCCGGTCCCATGCACGCCTTGGCCATGTTCACCATGGTGGCAAACACGGACGCATTTCCAATTGGAACTTCTTCCTCTACTACCGCCGTGATGAGCGATTCGCGGCGGCTGGGGGAGAACAGTAGAGGGGAGTCTTCACCCATTGGAATGCTCGTGTCATCATTTACTCTGGCATGGTTGGTGCTATTAGTGCTGGCCATGGTGGCTGGCCTTTATCTTTGTGATTGTGCTGCAAAACTAACTTTCAATGGTTGTGGTCTGTCACATCCATTCGCTTCTCACCAATAAATGGCCCTCAATCAGAACTTTGTTTTCGTCATTCGTCATCGGTGTCATGCTAATCTGCTTCACTGGCTTGGTAGTATTTATCCCGCACGTGAGCCTTTCACGGTCTCAGTCGTGCTCAAGCCCTCCAAAAAACTGACTCGACTGTCACTCGACATCGCTGTTGCTCAGCGTACGGTAGCTAGGTAGTACCAGTGAGTGACACGATCGAATTATCTCGTTCTCAAACTTCACCTGCTGCAGGTTTTCATCGATGATAATGTATGTATACAAATACGTTTGCATTCCCAAATCAATCACTCCTCAACTCGATCGTTCAGCCATCAGCCATCCAACTGGCCCGAGATCCTGCAGCAAGAAAACGGTTCAGACGAACTCTTTTCGTACGGTAGGATGAAAACCGGACGTCTGGCAGTGTCCGCCTCCTTCCAACGCCACCTCTTTGGACTCAACTCTGGCACCTTTCCCCCCGTAATATATATATATTGCGTCCTCTTGCTCCTCTGACCGCAGACCGGCGCGTCTTGCCTGATGCGAATCGAATCGAATCGAATCGAAAAGCAGGCCAAATTTGGGCACACTAGTGAATGAAGTAATCAGTAGAAAATCATAACTACAGTATTGTATTGTATTCATGGAGTTGTGACAGGGATATGCATTGGTAATCAGCAGCATCGGTGACGGCCACCATGTAAGGTTGGTTGCTATGTTGCTGATACAGTAGTTGCAGCTGTCTCTACGACACAGTACTGTATGCAGCAAGTACATGTAGTGGCCAACCATGCTTGCCGTGTGGTTTCTTATGAGTTCTTGGCAGTTTTATTTGTTTTTTGTTTGGCAGAGCGTTGTTGTTGTTGCCGAATGCTCCTATTGTTGGTTTTGCTCGTAGCCGTAGCAAACAAACAAAATTGAGCTATTCGATTGGTGGAAGTGTTTTTGGTAGCGGTTGTAGATTGCTCTGTTTTGGGGCGTTGGCAAAGCTTTGAGGTTTTGGTGGTGGTGGTTGTTTTGGTGGATGGCTCTTTTTTATTGGTTGTTGCCGTTGCGGATTCGGGCTGTTCTTTTTGGCACCAGTGGCACTTCCTGCGGAGCTTCTCTGTTGTTTGGGCGGCTTAATGATCTTTTGTTTCTTGTTGGTCGTCGTCGCAAACAAATCATGTTTGGATCCCAAACAGGAATGGCAAAAATTGTAATAGTACCAATGCTTGCGCATGATTTGGAGTAAGTTGTCTTGCCATTCCTTGGTTTGGTTCCAGATGCATTCCGTGAAACTCTTGTCATGTGGTAAATTGGTTTCTCGATGCACATATTCCGATGGCAGTCGTTTGGGTTGCAATATATCCCCCATGTAATCAGTGTACCGTTGCGGTGGCAAGGGATCAAAGCATTTCAGTGCCGTCATGTTGGGTTGTTGACGAAAGGATTGCTGCAGACGAAACAATCCGGCATCGCAATTTTGTACTTCCTGTCGTAGATCGGTGGCACTGCAGTTAAAGATGCGCCTTATACCACGCCAATTGTTGGCATAGTTGCACATGGATCGCAAATGCTGGAGAGGTTCTCGACAGGGCACGTGCAATTCAATGGGCCCGAGTTGTTGAAAGAGAGGCGTCCAAAAATCGGGTTTTTCTTCCAGTGCAATGTAATCGCAGTCTTCGAATCCTCGTGCCAGCATTTCCTCGGGCAAAACATTGTTGCGATCGGAATTGTTCTTGTCCAAAAACAAATTCGTGTTTCCAACGTGTCGATTGGATTGGGCGGCATCAAACGAATAGCCCTTGTTCCCGCAGACTCGTTCGTATTGGGCGGCCAGCAGGCCGTTGATTTCGGTTCCCACCACTTTGGGTATATGAATCAGACCGTACACCACGTCGGGACGGATCCAGCCAATAATTCTCGTCGTTTGGTTGGATATTACGGCGGGAGTGGTGGGTAGTAGAGGAGGAGCCGTGGGAGTATGCGTAGCAGCAGATGATGATGACATCCTTTCAGTCTCAGTATTAGTAATACTGGTAGCATTGTTATCTCGTCCCACACAATGCTTGGCAACGGATACCCCACTCTGCTGGACCAAAGGCTGGTAGATAATCTGGTATCCCATACCCAGCAGATTCAAGACCATGAGACAAATCACTGCCCCGCGACCAATGCTGTATCCACTGCTGCTCTTGCTTGGAGTACTTGGAGTACCTGGGGAAGACGGACGGCGACCGCTCCCATTCATACTCTCCGACAGTGAGCCCATGCTGATGATCTAGCTAACATAACATGGGGTATCGGTATCGGTAATCGGTTTCGAGGTGGGGTGGAGGTCATGGATCGCAACTGCCAACGGCTTGTGGTGTCACTGGACATTGCTATGACCTGCTATGACCATAATATTCTATTGCGGTTTTAAAAAAGGTGGAAATGGGGTGGCCAGCAGGGCTGGTAGGGGCTGGAACAGATGGAAGGGGCCAACTGAAGGTCTGAGGAACCAAAGCATTGGCATGAAATAGAACGAAAGGGCCCGAAATCACGATTTATTTACATGTAATTCTGCTTTATATTTGGGTTTCGATTTTATATTTTGGTTTCGATTTTATATTTAGGTTTCGGTTTGATATTTAGGTTTTGGTTTGATTTTACTAGTTATTTACCATAGTAATTTGGTTTCGGTTTTATATTTAGGTTTCGGGTTTATATTTAGGTTTCGATTTTATATTTTGGATTGGAATTGATCAATTTTTAAAATTGGATTCTTAAAATCCTGATTTCGGGCCCTTTCAACCAGGTTCACTACGGATAGCCCTCAATGGATGTAGGGCCCTTGTGAATTTTATTTGTATGTTTGTCCGTTTGTCTGTTTGTCGGTATGTCGGTTTGTCTGTCACACTTTTTAGCCCTAACCCTATAAAAGTTGCCTGCCCAAAATCAAAAAGAGGAACGGATGGCTGGCTAGCTACCGTAGCAGGCTGGAGTAGCTACTATTAATACTTACCGTAGCTCCCAAGCAGCCAACAGTTCATTATTTAGCTAGCCAACAGGAGAGCCTAACATCTTGGCTACCCAAGCAGCCAACTGTTTATTACCTAGCTAGGAACAGGCTATATCTACTAGAGCTAGCAGTGGTGGCAGTACTAGCTAGCTAGTTTCATGTTGTAGCCAACCGGCCTAATGATTCCATGTCAAACTGGTTGAGGGCTCATGCCTTCGGCAGCCTCAATTTCATTACGGTGCCAGATAATTAAACGTCTGCTTTTGCAATCCATAGCATGGGGAACGCTGAAGGGACCAGCACAACCGTCACATAGGAAGAAGAGCTGAACCTTGGGGGGTAAGACCATACCAGAGAAAATGAGCACCAGGCCATTCTTGAGCGGAGAGGTGGGTGCCTTTGGCAAGAAGCATTACAAGCAAGAGCCAGCGCACAACAAGCAAGAATTGAGACCGGATTGATATGGATCCTCCTGAGTTGCTGGGTAGGTCTCGAAAGCATCTGTGTGAAGATGATTAAAATCTAAAGGTTGACCGTTGCCATCAAAAGGAGACAAGTTTTGTTGAAAAGATGGAAGGCACAACTATGCATAATAGCCGTGACAAGGAGATCTCCATCAATGAGATGCTCCAAAGCTTCCTGACTGATGAAGCTTTGAATGATGTGACACTCAGAGGAACTGATGGAGTAGAGGTGCCAGCAAACCGATTTCTGCTGTCTGCTAGAAGTCAGGTTTTTAGAGGAATGCTCCTGGGCAAATTCCAGGAGGCTTTGTCTTCTGTTGTAGAGGTTGGATTCAAAGGAGGCACCTTGAGAGCTGTTGTGGAATACATTCTTACAGATTCCGCACAGATGCTGAACTGCAAGAAGAGAAAAAGTCAGGAAGGGCGCTCTTTTGATTATCCATTGATTCAATCCTTTGTTTCATTGCTTGAAGCCGCGGCATACTTCCAGCTTCCTGGGCTTGTTAAACGCATTCGCAAGAAATTGGAACTAATTTGGTGGAGTTCCCCTTGCTCTTCCTTTGCTATCCTTCAAGCATGCAAAATGGCTGAGCCGAAAGTTCCAGCAACACTGGTAGAGGAAGCATGGCGAAACATTCGCCGCCCTTTCTCGACTAATTCAATCACCCAGGAGCATGTGGACTGTTTGAGTGTTGATATCCTCAAAGAGATACTCACGGACGAAGCGATGGAAAAAACAGAATACCAGCTCTTTCAGATCCTGAACCTGTGGGCACAAGGCAAGGAGAGTGAACGACTCATGACTGCAAAAGGGCTTTCGCAGCACATTTGTTTCGGAAGGATTAAGCCCGAATTGTTGGCAACCACTGTTGCAGCTTCAGGGTTGGTCACACCTGAGCAGTTACTGGAAGCATACAAGTATCAAGCTTTTGCAGCAAAGGAGATCTCTTCAGACGTCTTCTCGCACAAGCGAAACAATCCCTGGATGACACATATACAAACAGATAAAATCCCAACTGAGATCAAAGTGACAGGAGCTGGTTCGCGAGCTGTTAATGGGGTCTATGTTCGAGATGGGTTATTCAGAGGCCACTGCAAGTATACCAAAAATGGACAGTTTGGCGGGCAACCCTGTGTTTTTTGGTTGCGTCGTTGTGGCGCCATGTGGGAAATCATGATCCCTGATGAAGATGTTGATGTGCCAGGAGCAGCACTTGGAGCTAAGAAATTCTACTTTGTTGTTGGAGGGGAACAGGATGAATCTCCACCACCCATCGAGTGGCATTGTTACGAGTTTGGAAGAGGACCAGTTCCAAAAGTAAAGTACAGATTTGCATCGTCCGGCAGTGGCAACAACTCTGACGACAGTGCCTAGTATCCTTTCTTCATGCTCGCACGATCGTCCAACATACTATTGAAAAAGTTTGAAAACACAATTGTCAGCAATTGTGATAGCCCAACTCTCAAATTAGGGTTTTCTTGACATTTTAGGTGCTTCTATACCAACAACACACAGTTGCAGGCTGCAACGTCATGAATCGTCATACAAAGCTTGCCGGCTGGCTGGCAGGTTGGATAGTTGACGCTAAACTAGAGAGATACCCCCTCTGCCATGATGTCTCAACGACAGTTCGGTGTGTGAGAGAGGAGGATCGTAACTCTTGGATGACGGTACAATCTTTGGGCAATCATAACGCGATGCGCGGCACTGCGGAATTATCTATGTGCTGTCGCTAGTTGGGGCTCTGATGATTGTTGGTGTTTCGTTGGCTCGGGGCACCTCTTGGTCCTCTTGTGAAAACTTGAGTTTTGATACACACGGGATGTTGCTACCAGTACTGGCCAACAAGGAGGCAATGAATGCGGTCAACACACTGGGCAGTGCATTCTGTTCGCCAAATAGAAACGGCAGGATCAGAGCAGCTGCAGCCACATTGCTTGATCGCAGTTGCAAAGGACAGACACAGAGGCAAGGAAGGAAACACAAAGATCAGGGCTCGACCAAAGGCAGCACCAGCTGTGAAAAAGGGAAAGATAAATTGAATCAACCGCGAAAGCCTGCAGCTACGAAAAAGGAAATCGTGTCAAGCTTGGCAAACCCAACAAGAGAGGCGTCCGATGCGAACGAAATGATTTTACAACCCTTCAGCCCGTTGCAGGTTCCACAACGTTTTGACTGCCGGTCCTTCCTAGAAAATTGTGTGTGATAAAGGCCATTACCTACGGTATACCTGGAAGAGGAACGAGATTGCTTAGGATAATAGCTACTAGTAGCTACCGGTAGCACTAGATCGGTGACCCAAAGTGGTCCAACGGTGCTTCGGTAGCTGGGGTTCGGTACCGGTACATGGTGGGGGTACCAACGTGGAAGAAAAAGAGAAGCCGAAACAAGCAGCTCGCATCGCGTTTCACAGAAGTCTTTCGGTTGTGATTCTGTGACGCCAGAACCTGACGATGGCAGAAGAGATCCCATCATCCAGCAAGCATTGAAGCTCTCCATCTTGATCTGACACGTTTGCATCGAAGGTGGAAGCTGGGTTTGCTGTTGTATTAGTACTACATTGGAGACAGTAGCTCATCCTTGAACCAGAGATATAGAACGGTGGTTGGTTGCTGCAAAGCAAAGAAGTGGTAGAAGAACTGCAGAGACCAAGAAACAATCAAACCATGTGTTCGGAATCCAAGGATCCCCTGCCAGAACAAGACGATACCTCCCCACAACATCACGATGCATCCGTAGCACACACGGTCATCAACATGGCCAAGACTTGCATGGGAACGGGCTGTCTCGCCTTGGCATTTGCCGCTCAACAGGGTGGAATTCTCCTGCACATCTTTGGTTTGTTGGGACTGGGAATCTGGAATGTCGTCACAGTACACAAGCTCTGTCAGTGCCATAGTATTGTTCTTGCCCTCAAAGAGAAGGCGACGGAAATGGAAGTTGACGAAGAGGCGCGGCTGCTTCACTCGTCCAGTACGGCGACTTCCACAGTCTATGACAGTCTCGAGGTCCCGCCGAAGACTATTACCGCATCACGGAAAGAACATCAATTGACGAAAAATGAGCCACCCAAGGGCATGACCACATTGGTACAACTGGCATGGTATGCTCTCGGACCATGGGGTGCCCATCTGTTGGATGTGATTATGGTCTTATACCTTATTGGTGTCATTGTGACCTACTTGAACGCCATGCGAAGCTTCTTGGGAGACACTCCCTTTACCACGGGCATGGGATCTGTAGATTCATTTTTGCTGGTGGCAATCATGGGACCTCTTTCCGTGGTACCGCACACGGGCCATTTGGCCAAGGCGAGTGCCATGGGATTGCTGGTACTCGTGGCAACCTTTGTGGTGATTGCCTGGTATGGCTTTTTTGTGGAGAATGACGACAATTCACAAACCTGGCATGTCTTGGCAAGCGATTCTCCCATGATGGAAAATATAAATACAACGGCTCAGGACAGTGGTTCGTTTTGGTGGCCGCGAGCTGGAATGGGCGGTGTGAGCCAGTGGTTTGGTATATGCGTCTTTGGATTTGGAATCACACCGCTGGCATTTTCCTTTCGACAGGCCATGCAAGAACCGCAGCAGCTCGTACCGGCAACATCGTGGGCCATGACTCTGGTCGCCCTTTCTTACATTTTATTGGGTGTCGGCCTGTTGATCCCATTTCCCAACATTCAAGGTGATGTCTTGCACGAGTTGCCTTCGGTGGGCTGGATCCCCACACTGACACGCATTTCCATGGTCTTGGTCGTGCTAGTCACGGCTCCATTGCTCATTGTGCCTTGTGGAGAGCTGGTAGAAGGCAAGATTGCCTCCTTTTGGCATCACGATGACGACGACGATGAATGGACGTTCCACAAGACCCCCTGGTGGCTCAAGGCTACGGTTCGTTGGAGTATTTGCTTACTTTGTGCTGCCATTAGCAGCTTTGTCCCTGGGTTTGTCAATGTGCTGAGCTTTGTGGGATGTTGTTGTGTAGCCGTGGTGGGGTTTTGCGTACCCCCCTTTCTACACTTGATCCTTTCGGTACGCTTTGGTCTTCCTCGTGGCTCGTTGTCCGCAAGGTCTCTTGCGTGCTCCATTGCCATGGATACCGCTCTCTTGGTGTGGGGCTTTTTGGCCACTGTCGTGAGCACTGTCTATACCTTCTGGGAGTTGTCGGCGTAAGGATGAGACAAAGCAATTGTGCGTAGGGCATTCTCTCCTACCGGTACCTGGTACCACCGAGGTGCAAGCGGGTATCATCCATCTACTAACTAAAGACACTAGAAAACATCGTCACTTTAAAACTTTTAGTTCTTATAGTTGAGTTGGAAGGTCTTTCATGAATCCATAAATCGCCTTCGAAAGCGAGCATAGGTACTATCCGTGAACACTGCGAGTTTTTGGCCGCTTCCTTATCGATTTGTGACCTTGTGGTGGGACACCAGCTGCCCCGTTTTGTTGACTCGTTGAAAACGCTTGCTGCGTTGATTTTCTTTGCCGCCTCCATGGCAACAGGACAGATCACCCGAGCCCTCCAGAGTAACCGTTTGTCCCAACTTGCCCTATTTGCACGTGACGAGCCCCAATGCTGGCGACGTATCTCCCGGATCCTTTGCATGTGTCTTCATAGCATTGTCAGGTCCACCCGTTTCATTGATGCTACCTCGGCGACAAGGGTATCTTGGTAGTTCGCATGCTGCCAGTTCGTCCCATCGGCAACGGCAAGCTATGACTCCGTCTTCACGTGGTGGATCCAACAGCGTATCAAGGGCACTGATATCATATACTCATTTCGTCCTGAGGAAGAAGCACGAGATCATAAGGTATTGAAACAGCCATGTTGACCAAAAGGAAACGAAAAAGTGACGAATTGACTCGGAGGGCCCACACAACTTTGGGGCAGTACATACCGATAGCTACCCTCACTGTGCCCACTTGCCTTGAGGTCACAGTTCAAAGAATACTTTACGGGTAGCCAGTCAGGCAGTTGGGAGGGCAAATGAGCCACACTGCCATCGTACCTATCACGTATCAGACCTATCGGACCACATGCGGCAACCAAACAAAGCTAACCCAGCGCTCTCAATCTACGGTAAACTACCAGTGATCGTTGTCAACAACTTAATTAAAAGCGATCGTTCATACTTGTTGACAGCACGAATGCAATAGTTCATGTTTCGTTTTGTTTGTCTTGGACAAGATATCATTTATTTCAGAGCGACATGCCTCCTGGCCCTTTCAGGAAAAAGGAAAAAGGTTGGTGGGCGGATGATGTGAATCGAATGATTCATTCAATCCTGCCGAAAAGAAAAAGCTCTTCCTGGGAGATGTTAAAAGAATCGGGAATTCTCGCTTTTTTGAACACCACCAGTTTATTCATTAGTGATTAACACACACTTACCCAAAGCTTTAACATCCACTTTTTGCTCTCTAGCTCTATTGTCCTTCAGTCCCGTATTTGAACACACACTTAGTTAATTTGGAGAAAGAAGAGTTTCTTGTGATGCCTGAATCAAAGCTCTCATTATTTCTTTGGTTTCATGATACAGCATGTTTACAGCTTGTTTGCCTTAGTGTTAAACAAAAGGGGAAGAAAACTGGTGGTGTTAAACAAAGCAGGGAAAAAGCTGGTGGTGTTTAAAAAACGGAGAATTCCGGCTTATTTTATCATCTCCCTGTTGAAGAACCGAAGAACCTTTATTTCGGGAGCCGGCAAGAAAAGGAGTTAGAACAACCCCTGGCTATTAATATTTCTTTCCAGTGGCAAAGCTTCGACAACAGTGAGACAGTATTAACAGAGTGAGCAATATGTATTATTCTTGCTGCAGGAGTGACAGTCGAGCGACTCGACGGTCAATCGCAACATGGTGGAGCGATCAAGCCTTCGACGAACGACTGAACGACGAGCTGTTATTTCTGGAGCCTCCGACGGTACGGTACAGGTACAGTACTACACTGTAGCGACTACGGAGCACGGGAGCAAGCACTGTGAGTAGTGTGGCCCACTGTCGCTTTACTGGAACGTTTGTGGGTTGTGAGGGTGCCGTTTGGCATGAGCAAGTACCGGTACATGTATCCGTGTGCACTTGTAATGTGGCATTCCATTGCTGTTGCGAGGCGAACGAGCCACGAAGATGCAAACATCCCAAGAGATACTTGCAGTGGAAACTCGCTTGTGGCTGCTGTGTCCAGTGTCCATTGCCACCTCTAGAGAGGACTAGATCTATAGCTTGATACCGGTGACATCATCGATAGTTGGAAGTTAACCTGTGTGTTTATCGTTTATGTATGTGAGGAAAAGTTTATGCGGCATGGGCAAAGCACCGCGACGGAGAGGTTGTATCGACTCGTCGAAAGCTTTGACGTCGGCGGGGGACATGCGGAAGAATATCAGTCTTCGCCGATGAGCGAGATGCGGTCGAGAGCAGCTGCAAAATAGCACTGTTGAGCTCAGCCTCCTCGTCATTGTTCAGTCTGTGCTGATGCTGGGGCGCCACAAAGTTCGCGCTCTCTGCATCCGAGTCTTCTTCCAAATCAAGAGTGATGCTCTTTCGTCGCCGAGGGGCAGATGGAGGCATTGTTTGCTGGGTACGGCATGACTTGGATCGAGACAGCAGAGTAGCTCTGACCGGTTCGTCCAAGTCCTCCAAGGCTCCTTTCAGGCTTCCACGTCGACGAGGGCAACTTGGCATACTGTTCTGTCGTCGCGCAGGACGTCTTTGCTCCCATCGACACTCACGGCAAGATCGATCTTGACTGGGAGAGAGTATCTCCGAGTTCACGCTGTCATCGTCCAAGCTGTCGTTCGTAACGGTGATGTAGGCTGGAATATGCATGTTGTTTGATCAGAGTAAAGCGAAAGAGTGTGAAAGAGGTTCAGCGAGGCAACTATTGAAATTGTGAGGGCAACTCAGATCCAGACCTTTCAGCTGAACTGAGAACTGAGGACTGACATCAACATTGATCGATGGGTCGCCGGTACTGGGCAATAGAATATGCCAGCTAGCTAGATGTGGTTATACAGTGAAGGATCCTTGGCCTTGTAGGGTAGCTATGCAGCTGCCGAATTCCTGTACAGAGCCTTATCTTGCTGAACATGCGGTTCACCTACTAGCTAGATGAATTCGATTGATTCTATTTCATTCCTGCGACATAATAAGCGCAGTGAAAGATGTTATGCCAGCTGCCAGGGGCGCTGATATCCTCTTTCAGGAGCCAAGAGGAACCAGCTAAACGTGAATGTTTGGCTACTAGCTACTAAGTACTCTAGAGTAATACAGGTGCCAGAGCAACTACTGGGGGCGTAGCGTAGGGCCAGATACTGGCTTCAGACTTGCCTTATGCTCAGTGGGCAGCAAGGCTTGTAACTTGTAACTCTGTTTCGATCCAGAGAAACGTTATGAATTACGACATGCAGTAGCACTGCTAGCTAGCTAGCCAGTAGGGAAGTCATTTGCGCCACTACCTCTCGCTTGGTACTGGAGGACCAGTACCGGTACCGTTGACCTCGAAGCTACTCAGTACCAGGTAGCATACTGTAGTAAAAACGTAAAAACGCTGGATCCTTTTGTCCCCTTTTTGGAAAAAGAATCTCTTTCTACATCGTCTTTTTCAGATTTAAAGGCAAGTACATCTGTATGAAAGGGGAATTCTGACGTTTAAGGCACACTTCACTATCGATTGATTCTTCCTAGGATTTAGGGCGATCGGGGCACCAAGACCACAATCTCCGGTGAGAACCCAGTGCGAATGATAGCTGTGGGCTCTTGGAGAGTACCAGGTACCGTACGGTATGCATATGGATCAAATAATACGTATTCAAAGTGGCTCTCCCCAGAACTTTGGAAGATCCGAGGCAAGAGCTGCCCTGACTACTCAGTAATACTCTTGAGCTCTCTAGCTAGTAGCTCGAGTGAAGAGTGAGCCTCCTAGCTAGCACTTGCCGTTGCATTTACCTTCAAACCGCCTCATCAAAAAAAGGCCTTTTCTTTGGTGGGCCAAAGGGCTGTTCGATTGTTCCAGCTCATCATTATGTCGATCAGGGCAGATCCAGCCAGCTATCCAGCCTCAGCAGCTTCTTAGAATAGTGCAGCCATGTGTCCCAGTGGGGCAAACGAACCCCAAACCTCCTATTGCTTGTGCGGATCGATCCTACCGGTACCTGCTTCAATAGCTCGTCAATGAGCTCCCAGGCCTGCAGCTGGAACTTTCCAACAGCTTTCGCCAATCGAGTGATCACTGTATAGAGTTGTCAGAAGCCTTCTCGCTTGAGGAAACTCTGCAGCGTCATAGGTAGAGCCCGGGTAGGTGGACGTGGTTTTTGGAGTTGCTCGTAAAGCCCCGGACCAAACGGCATTGAACACAGTAATTTGACGGGTTGAGCCTTCCAGCCAGCAGCAACATTTCGTTCATACCAGTGTGGAAGAAGCAAGGCGGCTGATGTGCCATAACATCTTCATACAGTGACGAGGGAAACGGGCTGAATTGCTTGACACCTCGCCGATCTTTTCGCTGCTCCTTGCATGGGCGGATGCCCAGCCAACGGCTATCTGGTACACGCCAATGCAATATAGCAGTTGAAATGAGCAAACCGCTCAGCCGGTCAACTTCTTTTCTTGGTTTCAGTCGGCTAGTAGCTGCCTCAACCGCCCATACTGTCCGCAAAGGCAATAGGGTTGCCACAGCTGAATGTAGTCCTTCCAGTGACCACACGGTAGCTGTGAGGCAAGACTCCTGCCAGACGAAACACAGGATAGTCGGGATATCTCTTTGTGGCCTATAGCTTGCTTGGATCCGCATCACGCTGCACTAGTAGTACCGGTGCTCCCGGGCAAGCAGTACTGGCAGCAGCCAATGCTCTAGTAGAGTACCAGCTAGTATGGTTCACTGAGGCAGCTTGAAGCGACGGGAGACCTCTACGACTGTACCAGTATAGTGGTCGCCTGTTCTGCATGTAGCATGAACGCACCTCGGGTGCTGCAAAACGTGTTGCCTAGCTAGCAACAACACGATACAGTTGCCTTTAAAGGACATGCCTCGTCTCTCGTAAGTATCTATAGAGCTTAACTTAGTAGTAGTCCAAATGTGTGCTTCCTTCGTCTCGTTTCAACTGCAACGATCGCTCGTCCCAATGGACCCTCATTGCGCCAATTATGCCGCTCTGCTGCGTGAACCGTGTCATGTTCCACTTTTTCCGGTGAGCTCTTCTCATGGTCAAGAGCCGAGTCCAAAACTTCTGATGGTAACGGTGGTCCTATTGTGCTGCCTTCCCGAATCGAATACGAACTAGCTGTACAAAGTTGATGTGGTTCAGTTTTTGTTTGTTTGGATACCGTATTATACAGGTTACTAGCGTCCATCTTTTGGTTCGGACGTCTAAGCTATGAAATTAGGCTGCATGAGCAGACATAGTGGTTCGTCGCGTTCCTCTTTGGCGTCTTTGAACACTTGCTCGGCGCCTGGGTTTTGAAGGAAGAGAATCTTCCTTGGTCTCTTCAGAAACGGTAGAAAGAGTTCTTCGCATCGGCCGGGCTTCATCGCAGCTTCGGTGGAAGGATGCATGAAGCTCTGCCATGTCCTCTTCCGAAATGCTGGTAATGCTTTGTTTTCGTTGAGGAGCGGTTGGGGCGCGTCGACAGCAGTTGAGTTCCATTTGCTTCTGATCAACTCGATCAATGCTAGAACGACGGCTGGGGTATCGAGGCTTGGTGCTTCTCTCTCGCAGCCGAGACCATCGGCAGCCAGTATCCTCTTCTGCGACGAAGAATACTTCACTGAGGTCGATGGCGCTCACGTCGTCCATTTCATAGCCGGCAGCGATGATGCAGTTGGGGATCATTTTGGATGGTTGCTTCTAGCTTGCTTTGGCTTTGGAAGTTTGGTAGTTTGGATTTGTGAGCCAAGAATCAGAATTGTTGTGGGACCAGGGAAACAGCTGATCAGAAAGCTATCAGAATCAGAAACTTCCCAGAGCCTTGGAATCAAAGGAGAACCGGCAAAGGCCACTATAATACGATGCTACTTAGTATGCATAGATCCAGCAGAGAATGCTGCAAGCCACGCATTGCATAGATTAGTTTAATTAGTTTTTAGACTGGAGCTCATACTGGTATGAACGAAGCTCTGGTTTGCCACTGATGATGTGGGAACTGCTCTCATCCAATTCGAGAACTCTGATGAGCATTCGCACATTGTTCTAGGAGAATTCAGGGTGTTCGGGGTCTGACAGATCTACACTGAGAAACTGGCAGTCTCTAAATACTAGTAGTCTCATTGATTCAATCGCAAGAGCTACAATACCGTACCGTTTACCATTGTAATCGCAGTCAGCTGGGGAGGACGGTATTCAGTTTGCACAACAGTATTATCAGGAATATGTGGTATTTATAGACAAGATTTTATTTATTATTGCTCCACCTACCTCACTTGCAGTTGTCTGGGAATCCTCTTTGTTACTGGTATCAATGACGGCCTCGTCCAGTGAGAATACCAAGTTAACATCCATATATCCTTGAAAGAATCCCGTTATCCCGTTTACAGTAGTCGAAGACTTACTTCTCACTTCTCGAGCTCCTTCGGGTGGACTCAAAACAAGCTGAAGATACCAGGTATTAATAGAGGAGGCAGAGGGGAGCTACTAGAGTGATATGCGCATTAAGACGGACCTTTCGCCGATTTATTCTCTTCAGAGGTGGATATCAAATATAGTACTGGTAAGTAGCTGAATGGATAGAGCACATGTAGCTGAGTATGCCATAAATTTCGCAACTTCATAGTGTACTTATTGGTGGAGTTACGGGCGGTTGAAGATATTGACCTGCTCCCAGGGAATTCTTTTTCCCTGCAGATTAAGACCAATGACGTCACAGGTAGACTCTAGTACTGAGTCTACGTAGGATCCTACTGTACCGGTACCGGCTCTATCGAGTGAAAACTATGGGGCTCTGTAGGGCTCGGAAGCACATGCATAAGCACATGATATTAATAGTACTACGGCAAGCACCTCACTCCTGCCTCTAGCTAGTTAGACTATGCATACAGTAGCTACTGGTAGCTCTATCCACACTCCTTCTTCCTCTTGGAGGTACCTCCAGAGCGCTACCGGTACGTTCGAAGCACCTCTGTCTACGGTAAAGGTACCTCTATCCACACTCCTTCCTTCCTCTATCGACACTGCTTCCTCTATCGCTATCAGCACTCCTTCCTCTATCGACACAGCCAACACTCGACACACGGCTTGAGCAATGGTCATCTGCTACGGTAGTAGTGTACATCGTAGCTGCTACCGTACGACCGTAGGCTAGCTAGTAGCTGGCTAGGTCGTAGCTGTTACTATAGAAGTTACTGTACAAAACCCAGAATATTACGATGGTCTTAATTTGCAGTGGGTCTTATAGTGCATATCACTCTAGCTACCGGTAGCTAGTACCTGGTACCTGGTCTTCAACCGAGCTGGTGGCCAGAACTTGAGAGCATGGCCGAAAAGGGGTGAAAGGCAGAAATTTGATTGGTCGATGAGTACCGAAGAACACTAAATACGTCAGGAAGTATTCAAATATACTTAACGTACCATTTATAGTTATTACGGATACAGTGTGCTATAAAGTTCGAAAATTCGTTGTTGTTTTCGGAGAGGAAGAAGATTCCGTCGCGATCGACAATGACAAACACCACCGGCAACACTCGACAGTCATTATCTCTGCCAAAAAAAGCGAGTAGCAGCAGCAAAAGATCATCATGGATAACACAACAACAACAGCTACCACAACTGGCGCTGCCAACAACAGGAATGGGCTGCCAGAGTCAGAATCGAAATCCACAACAGAAGAGAGCATTCCAACTCGCCACAACAACAACCAGATCATCAAGAGAGCGAGAGAAGAAGGACCGCAAACAACACTGGAAGGAGTGGTAGCAGAAGTCTTTGATCCACCCAAGAACTGTGTCATCTGTAAGGCCAGACAATCTTGGTCTCAGAGTCCCCAAAGATCACACTCGTCTTCTGTATTAAGAATACAATAACAAAAGACAAGACCTTTGAATGCGCTGACAATGGAGACAATCAAGGAAAGCAGGAGACTCACAGGCAATTCAGTGCTCCTCTTCCACTGAATGAGAGAGAAGCTGGAGGCACTCCACAAGAGAAAATGGAGAAGCATTCTTTGCTCCTAGAACCAACACAGCCAAAGCCACAGCAACAGCAACTCAAAGAAAGAACAAGGTAATGGCCACTCCAGCTGTGTTCTGCGAGAAAGTCACAGCTCTGGTTGAGGATTCCACCTTTGTGGAAAAGCACAAGAACAAAATAGCACCACTGGCAATGATAGCAATGGCAGAAGCAGTGTCAGAATCAATTACAAGGTCAACATCAAAGAACCAGGAGCCATTCAAGGAACTCTTCGAAGGACTCACCATGACAGTCCATCCACAAAGGAGCAATTCGAGTCTCTCACTTACCACTCATTGTTGGCAGAAACTGCTTCTGGTGGATGGAATCGATGTGGATACTGTAGCTTGTCCGGATGGAAGATGCTTGCAAACTCAAGAATGAGAATGCATACTGGTCCAAAGAACAATACTCTTGTTCCTATCTTTGCATTGCATGGGTCCTCCTTTTGGTGATGGTGATGTCCTATGGTTTGTGGACGCTGCAAAGGAGGTTTCGATGCAACAACAGAGGTATGGTGTCAATCCCAGAGCATGTTTCCTTGTTGTATCCAGTTGAGTCCAAGTATGCTTTTGCTAAGAGTGACTATCACTTGGGAAGAGAGGCAACAGAAGCTTTTGATTCTATCATGGTTACCTATGGCAATGGGGACACTATGCAGTCGCCTATCTATCAATGCAATCAACAGAGAGTAGCTATCAGAGTCAATGATGTCTACTATTCTTACTGGAAAGGTAATAGAGGGGAGACCTCCTCTTTCCTCTCCAAAGGAATGGAACTACATCAGGCAATACCCTCCTCTTGGTGAGACAATCCGTGACTTCTTTGATAGGGCTGCTGCATCCAAAAGAAACCCATGGAGGATCAGTGACAACCAAAGGCACACAAGGGAGATCCAAAGTGTCAGCTGCAACAAGGGTATCTTCTGTCAGGACCACACTTTCCAACCAGTCAAGAACTACATGAAGAGAGAGGTTGGAGCAGTGGCTGTTTGGGATGCTGCCACTGAAACTGGAGAGATAGCTTCTGCAGTCCTTGTTCCCACAACAAAGACCATCCACTTCTCCCATGCAGCAATGCAGCTAGCAAAGAGGAGCAACTTCAATCCAGCTGCCATGTACAGTGACACCTGGCCCAACAAGGATGACTATTGGGAGCTGCTCTTTCCAGGTATCGAGGGAAGACTTGGCCTGTTCCATTATGAGAAAAGGATTCTGTCAACTTTGAGAAAGGGACATATTGACCACTTCGAAGCTTTGAATGCTCTCTTGGATTGCCTCTATGAGTACTTACCAGAAGACTTTGAGAAGGTTCTCTATGCTTTGAAACATGGCCTCTTGTCCTCCAATGGCAAGCACTATTCCATGGTGGAGATCTCAGACATGCAATCATCCAAGGTCTTCCGTCAAAGATACTCCAAGTTCCTAAGGAAAGAAGATGAGAGAGCCAGAAACAATGAGGCAAAGGCTACAACAGTGGTTCTGCAGGTACAAGGTGACAGCCAGTGAGGGCAGCCAACCTGGCCAAGGAAGACTGGATCCAGTCAAGAACTTTACCTTGTTCACTCCAGACACCAAACCAGCAGTAGACAACTGCATTGAGAAAGCAATCCACTTGGCTGATCCACTACCAATGGAGCAAATGTATGATACAATCCAGCCATCTCCCAACTCCAAGCACAAGCTTCCAGAGTACCTGTCAAGGAGAGGAGAATCCAAGTTAGAAGCTTTCCATGACAAGTTTGCCCACTTTGGCAATGGTGGAATGAGAAGAAGCCTTGCTGATGCACTCAACCTTGCTGGCACTGCTAGATACAACCTCAAGATTCGCCACAAGAGAGCCTTCCTGTCAAGAATCAGCGAGGCAGAAAGGAAGTCAATTCCAGCTGGATGGGAGAAAGTTGTTCCATAACGAACCATCCAGAGTTGGCTTACTCCAATGACATGGCAAAGGCTGTTGGTCTGGATGAACCATTTCCAAATGCAGAACCACTGCCAGAGGATAATGGAGAAAGATACTTTTCAGAGTACATTGTTGGATTCAAACCTCACAGGCAGAAGTACTCACCAAATGATTTGTTGCTTGTGTAGATTGTGCACCAGTCCAGTTGAAGCTTCACAACCACAACTGGTTCCACAACCACAACCAAGTTTCCACAACCACAACCGGTTCCACAACCGGTTCCACAACCACAACCGGTTCCACAGCTCCAACCTCCACCACCCAATCCACCTCCACAAGCAGCTCCTCCTGTAGCACAAACAAGAAATTCTTACATTGGTAACCTGAAATTTCTCTATATCAGCAACAACACCAGATTCAAATGATGCAACTTGCCTTAATGCAGCAGCAATTCCAACCAATACTGCCAGCTCCTTTCCAGCCACGTCCTCCACCAAATGGCTGCTGTCAGCGCTATTGCCAGTGGTTGACCAACAGGAGAGGAAGACCACCACATGACGCCTATTGCCGGTCTCAATACAGTTGATATGGTCAGCAAAATGGGTAGCATTGTTTGCATCATTGTAT
>CAICTM010000403.1:0-69420 GCA_903772945.1 Seminavis robusta | reverse complement strand
TTGAACGAATAGACGTGTCCTACATACTTTTTTATGTGGCCAACAGGGCATGGATGTTGTGCTGCTGGAACCCACTGATTGCCACCTTGGCTTGGCAGCGTCGACCAACTTGCCTTTGGACAAGCCCTACCAGGTACCAGGTACAACAATAGCATGATTCTTAAGACCTTTCAATAAAAATTTCAATCTTCCCATGAAGTCTATGTAAACGATGCTCATTTCAACTTGATCTCTCTCTTTCCGCTACTTCTAAGCCTCAACCTTTTTGGGACCACTCAGGGGCACTCTTGATCTTGTAGAGACGATCAAACCGAAGTATCCACCCAAAATAGCCATAGACACTGTGGCAAAAAAGCGACAACGGCAAGATGAGAAACATAATTTATTCGAAATTCTCGCTACGAGATTCTGCAAACTCACATTGGTGGTCTTCAGGAAAGACGTCTCTGACGGTCTTGTCTATCGTAGTTTTGCGTAGTATTTTGTAGTGTTGGGTTTGTTGAGGAAAGGCATAATAACATAACCACCATCAGGCACAAAAGAGAAACACAGAGGAATTGTTAGGACTCATTAATGAACCACTAGAATCATACATTTGAACGAATAGACGTGTCCTACATACTTTTTTATGTGGCCAACAGGGCATGGATGTTGTGCTGCTGGAACCCACTGATTGCCACCTTGGCTTGGCAGCGTCGACCAACTTGCCTTTGGACAAGCCCTACCAGGTACCAGGTACAACAATAGCATGATTCTTAAGACCTTTCAATAAAAATTTCAATCTTCCCATGAAGTCTATGTAAACGATGCTCATTTCAACTTGAATGCAGAAGGAGGCAAGATAATCGTGACGGAATCGGGCTATCTGGATGTTGTAGTCGCATTTCTTTGTTGGTGTGAAAGGGATGGATTAGACTATATTACTAGTAATGCGAGGCTGGTTGTTCAAGTGCACGCTTGTTTTATCGTGATCTCGCAAGCACCATTCTAGCGGTAAAGGGCTCAGCAGTGTGGCCTCATCATGCAATGATGTTGGTTGTTGGCGGCTGGGGCTGGAACTGGAACATGCTGTGTGAGCAAGGCCGAAGCACACCGAGAGCCCTGTGCCTTGCTCTGAGTTAGCTGGGCGATGATGCGAGCTATATTCTAGGCTGTAGCTATAGAGGCAAATCCATTGCCCGGCAGTTCTTTGCTTAGGCTAGCTACTCACAGGCCATCCAGTTTGGGTTGCTCGTCGCGGTATCACCAAACAGGCCGCCCGGGGAAGCAGTCAGAATCCGTAGAGCATCCACCAGTCGAACGAGATCCACTCAGGTCTCCATTTTCAAGCCGCATGGGATCATAAGATACATCCAGTCCCTGCTTGTCCACATTGGCTGATGGAATCACATCCGCCACCGAAAGTTTGAATTGTTACTGCAGCAACCATTTCCAGAATTTCCTGCGACCGGGTTGCTAGTAGGTGGAGGGGTTGCTGGTGGTAGCTTGTGGTGCGACCGGAGGTGCTACTTTAGTGTTGGCTGTGGAGTGGAATTGTGAATGCTTACGTGGGTGATTTGGAGTTACGGTGGGCAAGGGCAGGTCCCTGGCTGGGCGTTTGAGTAGGCGATGCAGTGCATGGACAGTTTGAATCTCAGATCGTGCTGTTGGGAGTGGGTGAGTAGTTGGAAACAGCTATCTCACCTGTCGTGGGAGTTGCGTGACCTGTCGGGAATGGCTTTGCTCGGCGGGGTGGGTGGATGGATGTCGCTGGTGATACAATATTGCGGTCTAAAAGCTGGGATACTGGGATTCGGGTTGGGCACGTGGTTTGGGATCGATTGGTTTGCACCAAGAGCAGGGTTTCCGCAGAGATGTTTGTAGCAGCAAATAGGCGGAAACATGACTTTCATTACAGACACCGCCGTAGCTCTTCGAATTCACCATCGCACCGCCTTGCCCCTCCTCTAAAGGAACCCCACTATGAGCTAAAATACGCCCCTGGTAGTGTGGCGAGGAGGGATAGAAGCCCTAGGAGAACCAACGGAACCCGGCATTTCGGAAAGCCTTTAGCCGTGAAGTCGGCACAGGTGCTGCAGCAAACAGTGTGGACGGGGATCACGTCTATATGGATATGGTTCCATTCTGGCTTGTGAATATTCTTGTCACGCCTGCGGTGATGGTTCAGGCTTGCTCCTGCCTGGTTTGGTGGTCCGTTCGCCCCTTCCTGCATCGGGACAGTTGGATATCCATTGTTCCACATGATCCTTCTGTTACCGCAGCCAGGATCTTGATGGACACCTCGATGGTGTTCAACTATTCTCACATGGAAACACATCCAGACAGCCCCAATCTCAAGCTGGCAATGTTTGTGTTCCCTGATATGATGCTCATCAAAACGATTCCAAATGGACTGTGACATTGAGGCTTCAACTTGTGTTGGACAAGACTGGCGGGAACCCCCCTCGGATCTACAAGGCATTGCTTGATGACAGTCCCGTCACTCACAGTCAAGTGTGTAGTCTTTTGTCACCTGCCACATTCGCCTTCATGCCCATGACAACTGGGCTGTGAATATGGAATCATCTTCTGGTATGGGATTCTGGGATACCTTGGACAGCGCCATTATGATCATGTACAATCACCTTGGCTATGGCCAGACTCACCGGTACTTTGGCTGTACAAATGGTTGGGTGTCATGTCACGGGAACAAGACCCGCTTCTATTGCAACAGGCTTTTGATCACAATTGTGCCATGGGAGTACCTCGCCATCACAATGTGACAGAGCTTGTACTAGTACCATATAACCGCGTCATCAAGTTTATAGTGAAGCTGCGCCCTATCTTCTTGAAGAACTTTGTATACAACCAACGCAATGCCAATATGTTTCCTGGAATTGATGGAGAAGCCCTCTTTGTACGCACCTTCATACATTCATTGGCCCACACCTTCTTTGAGCAGATTATTGGCGACGTGTTGTGGTTGGACAGCAATGACACTGAGTTTGGAGCCATGGCAGATGTGGCCAAGTTTGCCCGTTGCTGCTATATGGAGGACCTGCATTTGCTTCCTTTCTCTCCCAAGATGAAGGATCGAAAGGGCAATCCTTTCTATCAAAGTGTCTACAAAGCCACCCACGAGGTAGATCTAGAGCTTGCCGATTACATTGACACCACAATAGTAAAATCGACAAAGATAACTAGTAAACCCTGTCATCGGTGGGTGAGACGTCACTTCCTTGTGGTTCACTGTTGGTCTTGACAAGGATCGACCACAAGAGGTCGAGACGACGTGATGCCCTTTGGTTCTCCTGTAGCTGCCGATCTATCTTGTTACGTATCGTAGCGGAATGGCTATGGGGGAGCTCATTCGTCTGTCAAGGTGTGTGTACCGGTACCCATACGATCGAGGTCACGTCCATAAGGTAGACTACCAGGAAAACACGGAGAGGGTCAAGCCATGCAGAAAGATGAGCCAATGGTCAAAGGTCAAAGAGGTAGGGATCTGAAATTGTGAATGGGATGCTCTGCATCTCCGCCAAAGGTACCATTAACTAAAACCACGACCATTGAATTAGAGTGGTACAACGCGAATACCAATACAGTATGAAGCTTCTATAGTCCAGAACCGCTTTCAACGAAGGAACGAAGGAATTGTTGCACCGATTCTGCAGACCACCCAATTCTGCAGAATCAATCCAGGCTCTTTTTCAATCCAGGCTGTTCTTTTCAATGACCTGGATTTTGAATCTCAGGGCTTGCTCTCTCACTCTGCCAGGCGGCCATCTTTGGAGGCAACTCCCTCCACACAAAAAATCCACCAACGCTTCTTCCCATCAACAACAGCAAAAAAACACCGACGCCTCTCCAATCTGTAATTCAGATGACAATTACTCACCCAATACATAACCAATGGATAATCTGAGCATAGCTACTACTGTCTACTTTGCGTTGGCTACACAGCCATTACCACGATTCTATTTACTGACCACTTCTTGGAGCATTAGTAGTGTCAGCAGTCTTGGGACCCAACAATCAACCGCCGACCAGTGGACTCACCCAGCAATGATGGCACTACCGACGGACTACCACTACTGCTACCCACCACCACCAACAAATGACAACCCTACTACTACTACTACAACAACGACAACAACAACAACAACAACTACTCCCTTGATTGCTGCGCTATTTTGCCTTGAAGTCAGTGCCTACTTCGGTAGGGGCAAGACTCTTGGCAACAACAGCTAGCATTATCCTACTGACAAGACTCTTGGCAACAACAGCTAGCATTATCCTACTGACGCTACGAACGCCACTACGGACGGCTGCGCTATTTTGCCTTGAAGTCAGTGCCTACTTCGGTAGGGGCAAGACTCTTGGCAACAACAGCTAGCATTATCCTACGGACGCTACCGACGCCACTACCGACCGACTACCACTACCAACCAACCACAACCAAACTGACAGCTGTGTTTGACGCTGCCTTCGGGCTACCGGAGGCTATTTCATTTTTCTTCTTCTATCAACGAAACCACAACAACCGAAATGAATAAGTCCAGTGTTTGATGCCGCCTTCGGGCTCCAGTGTTTGATGCCGCCTTCGGGCTAGGCCGGAGGCTATGCCATTTTATTTTTCTCCCATCATGGTCTCCTTTTAAAAGATCCCATTTCTGTTCTCTGCTACCATTGTGAACTCCTTTTTAATTAAATCGAATCTGGTGTTCTTCATTTGCTGTGGTGGCTGCATCTTCAGGAATGTACCCATAATTTTGTTTTCACATTGCCAACATCGACTACCTTACTGTGACTACCTTACTGTACTCGAATGGTATCTTGACAATTTCTCATTTTAGTCAGCACAGCTGCATACATAATTTAGCCTGGACCGTACATAAAATATGCAACGGGCGTCAGTTACAAAAGAACATGGCACAAAGAAGATCCATTCACAATCAACATGGCAACCAGGATGACGATGCCGATACTGTGCTACGATACTGTGATATATCTCTGGTTACGATACTTTATGTTACTACTATCAATACTTTTGAATGCCATTTGAGTTGCGGATCAGCAGTTGAAAGGGTTGTCGCAGAATCCGCCGCATCCACAAGTACTACTGCAGCTGATCTCCAATTTCTTGCAGCCACAGCCTTTGGAACAGCCTTTTTTACATTTGCATTTGCGTGGGGCAGCTCTTTCCCGCTCGTACAGTTTTTGATGTGCAGCCACCAGCCCAATGGAAGGATACACGCTTCGATCTAAGACACCTCTGGAAGCTCTAACATCGGTTTGGAGTTTTGCCAATTCTGGCATGACGGCAACAGCATCATCAGGGAGGACCAGATATTGATTGGCTGGAATAATATATGGCTTGTTGGATTGCTTCGTAACAATACCAACTGAAGTGATAATTTGAACTCCACCGGATGGTGTCCATTTGAAGACAATACCAGGTACGCCATTGCTTTGATGAATATCATTGCTATGCACTTTGACCTTGACAGCCGTCCCCAGCTGGATGTCAGGTAGAGAAGCCTTGTACCTCTTTTTCATTGCTTCAGCTTGGTCTTTCTGACGTTTCGTTCGCTGTTGTTGACATTCTTGTCTACGTAGATCCCTCCCTGCTGAGCTTACCATAATTTCTTTTTGAGTATTGGCCACGATCGGACTTGGTTTTCCATCTAATGACAGAGTCTCTACTATATGTGTTGTGGGGGAGTGGATGGGCCCATCCGGACTATTCAGTGGCAACTGAAAGCTTGGAATTGGTTTTTGGTATCGATTGGGGTTTCTTTCCTTCTTTTTGGACTCTCGAATTCTCATATGAAGCCCCCTTGGCCCTGCGACGGCACTCCATGCCGACACCATGCCTTTGTATTTTTGGACTATTGCAGGCCGAATTGTAGTGACATCTTTGATAGCATTTGCTTTGTACGTCTCCAAGAGAGCAACCCCATCCTGGTCTTTGGAGTTGTATATTTGAGCCCACACGTTCGCACAGGCCAAAAAGCCGCACTCAGTTGTGTTTCCAGTTTGATCGACTGCATCACTAGCTGTGATGCAGTACCAATGGCGATCACTTCGATGTAAGTCTGCTCCAGCTGTTACCTCAAAAGAACCCCTGAGGTCACTGTAGCTAATTTTCAAAGATCGCAATCCAGGTCGAATACTGTCACCGCCCGTGATAGCAAAGACAAAAAGCAACAACCAGTCACCCCAAACAGATTCACCTCCAAAAAAGCCATCCATGATAATCAACGTTCTCTTCTTTGGAATAGCTACCAGAACAGCGAAGTGATTGTTCTGATACGCGATCGTGTAGATTATGGATGATGTATGATCTCTGCTTAGCGAAGGTAAGTCCAGAGATCGCAGTCTGTTTAGCTTGTCGTCCATGGATGTCATTCTTGCTAGTTCCTTCACAACTGGTGTTTGTCGTAGTACCAAATGGTGAACTCGTTTTGGATGACATGTGTGATGCAGGAGATTACAGAAAGATACCACCTCAGCATATTCCATCCAGTGACAAGATTGGCGGTCAGCTAGCTGTTTCCAATACGAATCTTCTCCAATCATTACCATTGCTCCAACATTACTCAGCGGACAGGATTGGCATGGACCTATAGTTCCAATCAAGGTTTTCACTTTTGTGCGAAAGGTTGGCACAATAGTTCTTTCATGTGGCGGTTTGAGTTTTTCCTTCTCCCAGCAACCAGCGTGGTATCCTTCGAACTTTGATAAGGCATCTTCAATACTGAGGCGACAGCTTTTACCTGCTTCGGGTTGTTTTGTTGGGGACAGTACCTTCACCTCACTACTTTCATATGATGTGGCTGGCTTTTGGTTTGGTGGTGTTTCGATTGGATCCTCCCTCTGCCTCAGTGTGATGGGTGATGACTCCAATTGCAATGGCTCCATATCAAACGAATCTTCGGTGGCTAGTAAATCTTCCTGCGATGTCATGCTGGTGGCGGCCTTGGCCGTCAATATCCCTTCCTGTTGTTTCGAGATGGGTACTGCTGAAAATGAAGGACGTGGGTGGAGTTTTTTGTTTCCGCTTATGTGCTCAGGCCAAGCTACGGGGTCTGGTTCCGTCTTGGATTCCTTTGTGTTGGTTGGAGCATGGGTTTTGCTTGTCATACTAGCCACCAACGATGCAAGTGGCAGATCTGCTTCTGCTGACTTCTTCAAGGGCGCTTCGTTCTCTGTTTCTGTGGGAATGAAAATGAATCGGTTTTTATCAGTAATACTGCTTGCCAATCCATCTTCAATATGCAATGCAACTTCCTTAAATCGAGGCGAAATAACTTCTCCCAAATTCAGCATATCTACAACGGTTCGGCATTGACGAATGGTGTTAACATCACACGTAATGTCGTTGTGAAAGTTGCGTCCGAATACAATTCCATAAGGTGAGAGATTTTGGGTTCGAGTTGTAATTCTTGAGTTCATTGTTGCTTGAAGCCTGGCAAAAGCTGAACCCAGTTGGCATTTGTTCCTGCTTGACGTCCTTCCTCTTCTATCAGTGCCAGCAGTGGCTTCAGAATACCATTGTGTCTTTCCACTGAGCCTTGGTCTGTTGGGCAGCGAGGTCTTCCAGTGACTGGCAACAAGTTTGGATTGAGCATCTTCAATACTCACACACCTGTTCGGCTGTGAACTCAGTGCCATTATCGGTATGGAAAATTCTTGGATAACAACAATAGCAAAGTATTTGTCCAGTTCATGGACAACATATTGTACTTGGCTTCTTTTTTGGGAATGGCCGCAAGATGCACAAACTGAGAGAAGTGATCTTTGACAACAAGGAGATACCTCATGGTCACTCCGTGAATATTGTTTGCTGGCCGCTTGGTCATGTTAATGAGATCGGCTTGAAAGCGATCACGCCAATCACCCGACACAATGGGCTTCCTTGCCCCATCGGGTTTGGGAATCCGAGGCTTGGTTGTATTGGAAATTGGGTTCAATGAATGAACTGTTGCACTTGCTCCAATGTCACATTCCAATAAGTCTGACAAAGAATACGATGGATTGGATCTGGTGCTTTATTATTTGATCCCATTGCATGAGCAGCAGCAATGCATCAAATATTTCCAGCTGTGGAAGAGCAATCTTGGTAGGTACGTCAGCAGGACCATCTTGAAGTTGCGCGTCTCCTGTACAGTGTCATAACGTTCTAACTGTTTTTTCTCTCCTTGGTTATCAGGTAAATTGATAGTAGTAACTCGGTATCTCTGGATGAATCGATATCCTTTGCCTCCTTGTCCTTTCTGCTTCATGATAGCTGTTTTGGCTTTTTTACTTTTGGCGGCATGCCAACTTTCCACGAAATCAACAATATCCTTCCACTGGTTTTGGTCAAGCTCTTTACTACGAGACTTATCCTTTGGTTCCTTCGAGGTTCTTTTGCAAGCAGTTGCATCGTCATTGTAGCCAGGTGGGAGGTTTTCAGATTCGATACCAAAGGTTAGAAAGTTGAAGAGAGCACGGTACACTTTTTTGCTATCTTCTGAGCCAGAGCCAGCAACAGGAACTTGACTCTCAATAGCAGTTGCACCAGCAAGTTCACTGCCCCTTATGGCTACATTTCCATCTTCTGAGCCGCCACCATCACCACCACCACACGTAAGACGCTCCACAAACTTGTCAGTTACAACAAAAGGCATTTTTCAAAGCAAATAGATTTAGATCCAATCTCTTGAATTTGTGGTAATTGAAAGGATAATGCTACAAGCTTTCATTCAGAGATCCCGATCGCAAAACTAGCAAGATTAACTAAGATAGCATGCAGTTTTGCTTCTTGTTTCATGAGTAAATTGTGATTACCTATGGCTGATCAGGCGTAGCAAAGCCACAACATGTGGTGTCTTTACTGGGTTCAGGACTTCAATGGCCTATGACTCGTAATTCTGCAGAAAAATAAAATTCTGCAGAATTGCATAAGAAAAAAATTAAAATTCTGCAGAATTTGTTTTTCTGCAGATATTTTCTCTGAATTCTGCAGAATTTTGGGATTCTGCAGAATTGTTATAACAGATCGTTCTTCTCATTGTCTCCGGCATCCAACCAACTGCACCCACCTTGATTTTCTTTTGAAAGAAGTCCATCTCACAATCTCAAAAGAAACAACCATGGCAATGGAGACATACGACGATGAATCTGTTGGTAGCCATAGAAACGATGACAAGAAGGCGAATCAAGACCTAGTAGAAGAGCGCAAAAAGTTGGCTCAGAAGGAGAATGAAGCTGTTCGGTGGCTCCGTATTGTGGTCTTTGTGGTGTTGTTGGTGACTGCGGCGCTCGTGTCGGTGGGTGTGTACGTGTTGCTTCGCAAGGACCAAAAAGATGACTTTGAACATGACTACCAGGCCAATGCGCTCAAGATCATCGAGTCCTTTCATCAGTCTGTGGAGAGGTACTTGGAAGCTTTGGACTCGCTCTCCATTGCCTACACCAATCATGCCTTTGTGACCGGATCTGTCTTTCCCAATGTGACTCTGCCTGATTTTGAAGTCCGAGGCGCCAACACGCGTATTTTGGGAGGAGCACCAGTCATCAACTTTTATCCATTGATCACAGACGAAACGCGTCCAGGTTGGGAAGCTTATGTGGGCGAGACCATTGGTCATTACCCACAGTGCATGGATGCCGACACGGAACAACGCCTCATTCAAGATGCAATTTTGGGACTGGACTATCAGGTGGTCGAATTCGAAGATCCTTCGCCACTCCCACTCACCATCAAGGACATTCAGGCGGATGGTTCCACACCCCCAGCCGAACCAGGAGCAGGCCCTTATTTGCCCATTTGGCAGATGACTCCTGCCATTCCTCTTCATTCCGTTCTGTTGGTGAATCTCTTGACACACCCCTCTGGAAAGGGCGCCTATAATGCCACTGTGAACACGGCTCAAGCAGTGATCGAATTCGCCTCCAACCTCAACGAAGAGCACCTGGGGCAAACAGGTTTTGCTTATCAGCTGTTTCTGTCGCATGGACAGTTTCGAGCCGACTTTGATGAGTTTATCGGGGATCCCACCAGTTCCGTGGGATACCCTGTCTTTGACTCGTTCAATGTCAAAACTCGCAAGGTTGTGGGCATCTTGGCGACGAATTTCTACTGGATCTTGTACTTTAAGGACATTTTGCCGTCGAATGCTCGAGGAATCATTTGCGTCATTGAAAACAATCACAATCAGTCCTTTTCGTACCGTATTGATGGTCGAGAAGCCGTTTACTTGGGAGATGGCGATCTACATGACACAAAGTTCGACTACCTGGAGGTTTCTGCGGACATAACCGAATACATTACCCAGAAGAAAGGGCCACAGACCAGGTCCTATACGTCAGTGGATTTGAATGGAGACTATTCACGCTACTTTCTCCGTGTCTATCCTTCTCAAGAAACAGAGGATCAGTTTATTGACAACCAGCCAGTGCTGATGCTGGTGCTTGTGATTTGTGTTTTTGCCTTTACGAGGTAAGTTGATCGTTTCAGTCTGTGGTGTATTACTTCCTCTTTTTTACATGCACTCATTTTGAGTTCTGGTTTTGGCAATCAGTTTTGTATTCGTTGTCTATGACTGGGTAATTGCCCGCAGGCAGAGAATTGTCATGGAGAGAGCTTTGGCATCAGGTGCAATTGTGGTAAGAGCGAGGTTTGTCTGCTTTGTTGATATTCATGAATCTAGAATACTGGCTGATTCCCTTTCGTGTTGTTGCTATTTTCATGACAGTCAAGCCTATTTCCTTCTACTGTAAGAGACCAAATCTACGAAGAAACTACCAAGAAACACATCAAAAAGCCAGAGCAAAGCAACTGGAAGCTTCAGACTATCAGGGAAAGCCAAGCTAGTAATGGAGATGGAGGCACTGATGGTCCCAGTCAAGACAACAGGCATATTGCTCAAGTCTACCAGGAAACTACAATCATGTTTGCGGACTTGGCAGGTAAGAGGCTGGACTTTTTTGTCGAGGATGCAAAAGTGTATACTGTCCTTACCATACTATCCCCGTATTTATACCCTAGGTTTTACCCAGTGGAGCAGTACGAGGACACCCACAGAGGTGTTTGACCTGTTGGAAGCAATCTACAATGAGTTTGACCACCTGGCCAAAAAGAAGAAAGTGTTTAAAGTCGAAACTGTGGGGGATTGGTAAGTTGTTCTAAGCGGATGCATGCTGGTTTTGTTCTCAAGCTCCTTACACTTTTCCACAATCATTGACTGTAGTTATGTGGCTGTCACAGGCATTCCCCTGCCGCAGGAGGACCACGCAGTTATTATGGCCAAGTTTGCCAACAGCTGCATGCAAAAGATGGACGAGGTTACAAGCAGCCTCGTTGACAAGTTGGGAGCTGATACAACGGACTTGAAGCTTCGGGGAGGTCTGCATAGTGGTCCTGTGACAGGAGGTGTGCTCCGTGGAGAGAAGGGGCGATTTCAGGTATGCCGAAACAACAGCAACACGTTCCCACGTCACCTTGCTGATAATATCTCATCTTTGCTTCTTGCTGTCTCCTCCAACTCTCCCAGCTCTTTGGTGACACCATGGTAAATTTCCCTCAAATGTGCTCCTGTTCCTGCCAGGATTTGTTCGTTTTCTATTGGGCACCAGTTGGTCTTACTGAACTGTAATATTGCTGCTATCACAGAACACTGCCAGCAGGATGGAATCCAATGGATTGAAGGGTCGAATTCAAGTGAGCCGGTCTACATTTGATTGTCTGACTGCGAAGGGCAAGTCAACCTGGTTGACACCCCGAGAAGGAAAGGTCCATGCAAAGGGAAAGGGTGAAATGCAAACATACTGGCTGCAGTTACCAACAACTGGTATGGAAACAATGTCAACAGTTTCAAGCGACTATGGGTTTGCTAAAAAGATTGGGGAGTCAGCGCACAAGGATGAGAGCACCACTCAAAGCAGCCCCGATCAAACCAATAGTTCAGAAAGCGCCGCAAACCAAGTCTCAGTCGATGTGTGAGAGAGGAGTGAATGGAAAGCAACGATTAGGAAAATGATCTTCGATGGCTTCGAACCCACCAGAGCTAGTTACATGCGTTAGGTATTAGTACATCAAATGACCTCTATTTAGAGCATCAAACAATAATTTCGTATCTACCGTACTTCATGTTCATGTTCCAAGCCATACCTGCTGCTGTAGCTCCATCCTACTAGTCTACTTTCTAGTATTGGTGCAGATCCATACAGTCTAGTGCAAAACTGTTGGCATCTTGCATGTGCTGGTACATAGAAACAGCGTGAAAGTGGTGTGAGAGAATTAGTAAAGGGACGACCAGAATCACTGAAGGAACAACCTGTTCACCGAGGAAGCACTGGTAGACAAACATTGCATTGCTCTTGGTTACAACCACAAAGATTCTTTTGTGGGCTAGCTATAGTTGGGTTCATGCTTTTTTAAAACCCTCCCTTTGTTTTAAATAATGGAAGGGTCCAGATCATGAAGTCCGCACTTGATATCTTTTTAGCATCTCTACTGGCTTTAGAGCGACTCCATCACCTTTTTCCATCGCCCATCGCCTACGGGTGTATTGTAAATACTATGCAAGACTCCATCACCTTTTTCCATCGCCCATCGCACATACTGTAAATACTATGCAAGTATGCATGCAGTAATAGTTACAGTCGCACTGGTACCAGTCCTTACATGTGATGGAGATGTAAAGATCTTTGACGCGATTGCACAGGAAAACTTCTCTTTTGCCTTTCCTGGAAGGCGCCTGGTTGGCGATGGTTAGTCGCGTTATAAGCAAAAGTCGTTATAAAGTCGCTTTAAAGTCGCGAAAGTCGCTTTTAAAGTCGCGATAAAATCGCTGTAAAGTCACGGTAAAGTCGTGAACCACTTTAAAGTCGCGCTAAAAGTCGCGGTAAAGTCGTTGTAAAATACAGGGTTTTGCACAGTAAAATCGCGCAGAAGTCGCGGTATTCGCAAAAGTCGTGGTAATAGTCGCGGTAAAGTCGCGGTGGAGTCGTGGTGAAGTCGCTAACGACTATAAAGTCGCGAAAGAACGCGACGTTTAGCGATTTTCGCGACTTTCAAGAAAACACGACTTCATTACGTCACCAGGTACCTTCCTGGTGGACTCACAGCACGGCGTGATTTCTCTTTCATGCTTGTGGGTTTGTTCCACAACATCCACAACCCTTCCTTCCCAACATCAATTGCTAAGTCAAGAAACATTGCTAACCATGGCTGTCGATATGGATACCTACATGAAAACATGGGCCTGGGCCTCCGCCGTTCTGGTGATGAAGATGATGATCACTCATCTTCTGGTCGTTCGCGTGCGCGTAAGTACAGATGATTGCAAGTTGTATGGCGTGTCAAGTCCAGGGTTCTTCGTTTGACTACATGTAACTACGTACTGTAATGCCCACGTTATTCTATTCAATTCAATTCTTTCCAGATTGCCAACGAATTGAAGGGCAAGTTTGGAGAAGAGGAAACCACTCCGGAAGCGCAACTCGATCAGTGGCATGGCAGATGGTTGTATCCAATCCTTTACTACTCCATGGGTAGTTTCGCCGGCCCCTACCGCACCATGAACGACATGGTTCGTTTCCAATGCATGGCACGCAACGCTTGCGAAAATGAAGCTCAATTCCTATTGGTAGCCTATGCTTGGACTCTGGTGGACGAAATGCCGGATTGGGCTCCCCAAGCACTCGTGATTTTTGTCTACAGTCGCATTTTGCATTTTGTCATTTACGCCTTTGTCCGAATTCAACCTTGGAGAGCCGTGGTGTGGACGGTCGGCGTTGTGATTAATATGGCTATTGCTGGAAATATCCTAATGCAAGTCCCTATGGGTGGAGTGACAAAATCGGAGCTGTAATTCTGTACTGAATGCTACTTGTAATGAGTAGTTTCTCAAATGGAGCGAGACCTCGCGGCACAAGAAGAAATCTGCTCTAGAAGAGCAAATACCGGTACATGCACCTGCAACAAAAATGTATTTTATGAAGCAAAGCCATGCACAGCCATTACCGTGTACTGTCAAAATAATCGTTAGTTAAGGCCCCTTGTCCCACAGCTGCGTTGTACGACCAGTTTCGAACGAAGCCATTCATGCGGTCTTTGATCAATTTGATCAATGATGAACCTGTTCCAAGCCAATACCATACCTGCTGCTGTAGCTCCATCATACTACTTTTCTAGCTAGTACTGGTACATGTGCATGCACATGATGTAGGTCCATGCATTCTACCTTTTAAAACTGTTTGCATCTTGCATGTGCTGGTATGGTTCTGGTAGCAACCGGGGTGAAAGTGATGTTGAGAATTAGTGAAGGGATGACCTGAATCGAATCACTGAAGGACCAACCTGCTCACTGAGGAAGTACTGGTAGACAGTCATTGCATTGCTCTTGGTAAAACCACAAAGATTCTTTTGTGGGATAGCCACAAGGGTTCACCTTTTTAAAACCATGCTTTGGCAGCACCCTCTACATGTACTACCTAGCTAGCTGGCTTTTCAGTTTGTGTTGATCTGCTGATCACGGAATGGTCGCAGATACAGTTCAATGAACTCCACTTAGATACATTTAGCATCTCTACTGGCTTGCTGACTCCATCCACCCATCCACCCCTGGTTTGTCGCCTGCTACATGTACGGTCAAAGCACTTGATCCTGCTTCAATAGACGATGATGCTTTCCCGGCTTTTTGCCAATACCATTAGATGCCGTCGACGGCACAGTCTGGCATTGATGGATCATGCAGTGCACAGGTTCTCGAATGATTCGCCATCACCGCCTGACGAGGGGGCCAAAACTACCAAGACCACCAAGCGGCGCCGATTTCGTCGTATCGAAGAAGTGCCTTCCTATCGAGACTTTGTGCACCGACAAACCGTGTTGACGTTGTATCGCCAATTCCTTAGAACAGTTCGGCCGCTTTCAGATCGAAAGGAGCTTACGTCGCAAATCAAGAAAGAGTTTAGCGCCATGAAGAACGAGGGCGATGCCTGGAACCGGAAAAGGGCTCTCAACGAAGGACAACGACGCCTCAAGGATTTGCAAGCAACTGTCAGTATCTCTGCCACATTTGGTGCGTCATCACAGCAGTATGACGACAGCAGTAGTGACTCGGATCAGAAGGTCGGCAAAGGCTGGCCATGGGAAAGGAATGATTGAGCCCAAGCTCACATCAACCCTAGAGTATTCGCTCTGCACACATTCAGCAAACTGTTTAGCTAACTGAAGACTAATTGAGTTCCAACTTGGGCCTCTACAATGGCAACTTCAAAGGCTCTTGCTAGCCAGAAGACATACCGGTAGTGCTACCGTCACTTTTCGAGGTGAGGCTGGTACGGTACAACTGCAATGATGCAATTCCTGAATGAGCCTCTTTCCAGGCTTGCACTCATCAATCAATCAAACTTTACCAATAGAGAGTAGCGACTAGTAGAATAGATCTACCTAGCTAGTTATTGTTTGTATGGTTACGGGTTTGAAGAATCACCGGTGGCTTCCGCCGAATCACCTCCTCGATTGATAATATTCTCATCGACCCAAGGTGCCAGTGCCAGAGCTGCCCCAAATCGCAGTGGGACCAGCGCTCGGGCGATGTTGGCGCCCGCAAAGATAAATGCGAGGACTGCCGTTCTGTCGGTATTGTCGTTCACAACATCAGGCCAGTGTCCAGTGGACTGATACAAGGCAGTGGATGCCACTGGAAATGCCACAATCCAAAAGGCCAATTCCGTCAGCACATAGGCCACGGTTCCAGCAACTCCGTACTTTTTAATGTCATCCATGCTCAAACTTGGTTTGTTCTCGCCGTCCCCCTTCATAAAGTCAAAAATGGAATCTTCCTCACTCTCCTTGGACAGGTTTGCGTATTGGTAGGCGGTAATTGCGGGGAATCCCACAATCATTGCACCGGCAACAAAGCTGTTGGGTTCAAAGGGTAGATCCAACCCGAGGGATCCATACTTGACGGCATACGACGTGAGCACCGTCAATGCGACCAACTTGGCCGCCAGCACGGCGTTGGTTTCGGTTGCTTCGGATAGTTCCAATGGCATGGCGGAAATTCCTTCCGAGACCAATCCCGAAGGACTCGTATTGGATTTGGGAAAGGGGTTGAGATCGGAGAGTGTCCATCCGTTGCTCCTCGCAATTCGAAATGCAGCAATCATGCAGGTAATGTTTCCCAACAAGGTTAGTCCTGCTTGCGATGTGACCAAGAACTGCAGAGATGGATCATTGTAGAACCAGTGATATGTGCAGGCGCAGATACCCGATGCATGCAATGGCAACATGCCCCATGTGAGTCCTTTCCACTTTTCATTGCCAGTCGTTTCGGAATACTTCCAGACGAGACTCATGGCAAATAGATATTCAAAGACGGATGAAAAGTGAATCATCCAGGTGGGGATCGATAGTGCATTTTCTGGTTCTGGATGTGTGACCCATGGCAACGAGGCAGTCCAAGTGGTTGGCAAATCCCCGGCTCCAAAGAGAAAGGCGGAATGTGCTTCAAAGCCAATGTTGGGTCCCAATGCACAAAAGACGGCAAAGACAGCGAAGGCACCCAGAGCAATATTACGGTACTTTCCCATGGGTTCAATATCGGCTTTTGGGGTTGTCATGGCTTCTTTGAATCCAAGTACCTTGAGTATATAGTATGGGTTAGTTTGTGAAAGCAGAATCAAAGATACATATGAGTTTGCAGGGATAACAAGCAAGCAAATCAATCCATCAGATAGATCGAGTTGCACATTTTTCTGTCTTTCTTTCTTTTGTACCTACAATGAGTATATTGGCTGCCGTCAACAACGTCTCGGCTCCACCATGTAACCAGTCGACATTGGCCAATGAAATGCCATAGACAGCCTTGGAGATGATTCCCGAAGGAATGGTGGAAACGACAAAGAGCAAAACAAATTGAAAGCCAAAGTTTCCCAGATCGGATATTCGGTTTGCCTTGAAGCTCAGAAAGTAGAGAAAGAGCAAGTAGGGTAGCAGTGATGCTTGGAAGAAGATGCCTGCCAAGTTTTGGCCTTGATCGGCAAACGACAAGACATTGGAAGATGTTGCCATGGCAGTGGAATGATCCATCGTCGTCATCATATTATTGGCAGAAGCAAACGTGTCCATCGCCAACGCAGGATCCATCATGGCAAGAGTGGATTGCGACTGCCTTTGATTGATGAGGCTTGCAGGGACAAAGGCCGCCACCGATGGGACCATTGTCGCCAAGAAAAGCAGTGCATTGGTGGAAATTGTCGTCATGGTTCCTACGGACCGAATGATTCAATCGATCTAGTCAGTTTCTCTTCAATCTATATCACTTGATGATTGGCACTCCTATCAATCGAAGCTTGCCTTCTTCTCCTCTCTTGCTTCTTCTTCTTCTTCTATTAGGTTGAAACTGTCAGGTTCCTGTCTCCCGCACTCATGTAGATCTACTAGTATTTCTGAAGTTGATGTTTCCCATCGCCCATAACACGTACCCTAACGGGTAATGAGCTCAAGCAAATCTTGGAGGGTTTGTTGAAGTTTGTGATCGGATCGCATTTCCGTTTTCGCCGTTTCATCCTTTTGTGAATCATCACCAATCAGAGAGAAGCTGTTGCTTTCTCGCTATTGCCATTATTGACACATAGACGATCTAATATAGATGGTAATTGGAGGCATAATCTTGAATTAACCATGAAGTTTGCAACCCTTGCCCTTACAGCCGCCTTGGTGTTGACCGCCGAAGGATTCTCTCCTGCCGCCACCAACCATGGCCGATCCACCACTCGGCTATCCTCGGCCGTGGCCCCTCCCCAGCGAGAAGCTCCTGGTGCTGGGTATGTTCCTGAATGGGAAGATCGACCGGGTCTCTCTCCTGAAGAGTTCATGGCAAGTGACATGAGCAAGCCAGATAGGAGTGGAATGTGGGAGTGTCCATTGACTCGATGGGATTCCGATGAGTGAGTTAGTTATTAGTCATTGCGAGAGATGTGTAAGAAGTTGCCAGTTTTTGTTCCGGGGACCGTGGTGCTCACCTTGATTGTTGTTGTGCCTCTCTGGTCATCACCTTTTTCTCTCTTACGTTCGACACTTGACAATACACAATCTTCTTTTCTTTCAACCCATCCATCCATGAATTCATAATTCAGTATTGATGTTGTCAAGGCCCAAAAAGAAGCCGCTAAAATGCCCAAATGTCCTCTGGAAATGAGAGCTTCCGCTGCTGACAACGCCAAGGGTGCTCAATACTTTGCCGATAATAAGGAAAAAATTCGAAAGGAGCTTCTCAAGTACGGAGCTGTCTGGCTACGAGGCTTTGACCTCATGAAATCCTTTAAGGGACATCGGGAAATGTACGAAGCATTGGGATTGGACCCCTGTCTGGATCCTCTGCATTCTTCCGGATTGCGGAAATTCGCATCCGAGCGGGATGCCATTTACGAAGAAGTCAACAAGCCATCTCTCCGTGGACACTACATTGGACTGCATTGCGAGTCCACCACCAAGCGAACGGCTGCCTATGCTGCTTTTGTGTGCCTCCAAAAGGCGACTGAAGGAGGAGGCCGATTCTTGGTGGCCGATGGTGCGGCTATTTTGGCTGAACTCGATACCAAACTCTTGCAAAAGTTGTATGACCGAAAAATCAGAATCTCCGTCAGCAACTTGGATTTGCCCCCATCATTGCCAGGCATTCTCAAAGAGGGGGTCAAGGGATTGGTCGATGCTGCTGTCGCTCCCAAGTTTGATATGGACTTGGAAATGGTCTTTGAAGCGGATGGAAAGGAAGGTCGTTTGCAGGTAAGTGGATACAGTACAGTTGGCCTGGCCTGGCCTGGCCTGAATGAGAGATTATTGGAGGGATGAATCAAAATCTAACTGTCTTTTATTTATTCATTTATTTCAGGCCATTGAAACTGCCGAGGCACCCATCAACCGCCACCCTGTCACAGGTCTCCCAGTTTGGTTCAACAATGCTCACAACCATGCTAGAAAACTTCGTGACCGAAGACCTTGTGGTGTCCCAGAAGTTGGTATGACAGAAGTCTTTTATGCTGACACTCTAGAACCACTGTCTCTGGAGGACTGCCAAGAAATCAAAAGGGCAAGTGAAAAGCACATTACTGCCCTTGCCATGGAGCCTGGCGATGTCTTGTTGGTGGACAACTACAGAGCACTCCATGGACGTGATGTCTTCCAGGGAGATCGTTTCCATGCTGTCAGTTGGTTCACTTGGGATGACAAGGAAGAATGGCGTGGAAATGAGCGTCGCATTGTGGAAAAGAATGCTCTGAACCAAGCCATCAACTCGATGATGGACTGGTTGCCCAAGGATTTTGAATCCAACCAGAGCTAAGCGAAAGCAATGGTGAATTGCTAGATACAGAAAAAGAGGAAGTACAGTAGATTATGCATGGTCTGCCCACTAGAGGAAGCTCCAGTCTGGATATGGTTGCACACCTGGTAATCTCTACCCCCTAACTAATTGCATATAGATGAACCATGTTGATAGCTACAGCCTTGCTTGTCATTCGGTGCAGGTGTCACCAATGAGGAAATTGGCTTTCTGTAGACCGCAGCACTGCCATGCTCTAGTGCAGCAAACCAATCCTTGCAAATAAACAAAAAGAAATGGGGATGTGGTTCCAGGCTCAAACAATGCAAGTGGGGGTACCTTGTCACTGTCCCTCCCTCTGGCTGCTACCGTTAAAGCTCTAGAGTTGCGTCCTGCGAAGGCTGTGTTCCTGTTCCATGCACTGCTTCTCCTACCTGCTGCTTACCGGTATGTCATGACGCTCTTTACAAGTTCCCATAACTACTTATAATTTCTGGGGGGATTGCCTTCCTGATCAGAAAGATACTGTTGCATCCTCGTGATATCCTATCCAATATCAAGAAACCAGGGAACGAGAAAGCCAATTGCCACGGGGATGGCTACAGGAGGGCGTTGCGAAGCTGCTACAGTAGTAGGAGGAATGAGTAAGCTCCTCAAAGATACATCTACTAGCTAGCTAGCTTGGTAAAGTTCCGGATATCTTTTTCAAATCCGAATGGTTGAGCGATAATCTTGGTGCCAACGAGAATTCCAATTTGGATCCATGGCAATTGAATCCATTCTGTTGAAGCAAGATCGAGAAAGCATTGACAACGATAGCCCAATTCCAACATTCCAACAATTTGCGGTCCATCCGCAATCGGCTTCACTCTTGACTTGCCGATCCTCGACTTCAACTTTGCGAGTTCCTCAAAGCGAAAAAGTATATAGCATTAACCTTATAAAGGGAAAATACGTAACACTTTCCCCTGATGCGACAGATGTTTGCCACGACGAGCTCTCATGTATCGGGACATCGGGACTTTGTCACGGGCAAGAAAACCAATTGCCTCTCGCCACTCGGAAATTTGACCACCTCGGAATTCAATAGGCCCATCACTGTTGTTTGTTGTTTGTCTCGCCTTCCAACAAACCTTCCATTTATCACACTCTTCGGCCACAACGAAGCACTTGAGCAAGCAAACCATTTTGGTATAGATAATATTTTGTTTCCTCCTTGGCATTGACGACATGGTTCGTTTTCTTTTCCTGGCGGCAGCTTTGTTGTGCCAATCGTCGGCATTTCTGCCCCCCAACAGACGATTATCTCCAGCCACAAGTCTGTTGGTGTCAGAGCTGGAAAAGGAAGTGGAAACAGTCAATCCCATTAAACTCGAAAAGTCCAATGGTGCCAATGGCAGCACTGGACAGGCGTACTACAACCTCAAGAAGGGTAGCAAGATTCCTTCTACTTTGCGCATTGAAGGAAGAGGGATCCCCAACCGCAACGATCCCGTCCAACTCTTGGACTCGTCTACGTACGAGTCCGACCTGATCAACAGTTGGGATGTGTACCCAGAACGACAACGAGGTTTCGATTGGGAAGTGGAAAAGGCACGACGATACTTTGCCGGTCTTCGGTTGCGAGAAGATGGAACGTGGGTTAAGCAGCCATCCTTTTTCGATTTCCTCGTCAGCGAACGACGCATGTCAGCAATGGATGGCGGCTCCTCTCCTAAACCAGTCAACATGTGGGATGCTGCCATTCTCATGACGACCAACGTCGTTTCACAGCTGGGATTTGCACCAGCTTTGGGTATGGCATCTATTCCCACTGCTGTGATCCAGAAATATGAAGGCTCCTTTCTCTCCTTCATCAAGGGAGTTCTGGGAGGAGATCTGCAAACCCTTGCGGGGGGTCCCTTGTTCTTGCTGCTTGCCAAGTACTACACAGATTATGGTCCCATTTTCAACCTGTCCTTCGGACCCAAGTCATTCCTGGTCATTAGTGATCCTGTCATGGCAAGGCACATCCTCAGGGAAACTCCACCAGACCAGTACTGCAAAGGAATGTTGGCAGAGATTTTGGTACGTCCTATGGCACAATTATTTTGTTGGCTCTACTACTTGACAATCATTTATTCATACTCAATTGCTCACCTATCTCCGGCATGTCATGATCTGCCACAATACCAATACATGTAGGAACCAATCATGGGTAAGGGCCTGATCCCCGCTGATCCAGCCACATGGAAAGTTCGGAGGAGGGCCATCGTACCTGGCTTTCACAAGCGGTGGCTGAACCGCATGGTAACTCTGTTTGCCGACAGAGCAGAGATTTTGTCCAACGATTTGGTACAGAGAAGCAAGGCTGGCATGGTGGTGGACATGGAGGAAAGATTCTGCAGTGTCACGTTGGATATCATTGGAAAGGCTGTCTTTAACTACGATTTTGGGTCCGTTACAAAGGAGAGTCCCATCGTCAAGGCTGTCTACCGAGTCTTGAGAGAAGCCGAACACAGGTCGTCCTCCTTTATCCCCTACTGGAACTTGCCATATGCCGACCAGTGGATGGGAGGACAAGTGGAATTCCGAAAAGATATGACCATGTTGGACGATATTCTCTGTGATTTAATCAACCAGGCCGTCATGACTCGACAAGAAGCATCCATTGAAGAGCTTGAGGAACGAGAAAATGAGGACGATCCATCCTTGCTGAGATTTTTGGTGGACATGCGAGGAGAGGATCTTTCGTCAATGACATTGCGCGATGATCTCATGACGATGCTCATTGCAGGGCACGAAACAACGGCAGCTATGTTGACCTGGTGTCTGTTTGAGTTGGCACAAGGTGATCCGGGGCTTCTCAACGAGATTCAAAATGAGGTCAGAACGGTGCTCAAGGGTAAAGACCGCCCTGACTATGAGGACATTGTTGCCATGAAAAAGCTACGATATAGTCTAATTGAAGCGCTGAGACTGTATCCAGAGCCACCAGTGTTGATCCGTCGAGCAAGAACAGAGGATACGCTTCCAGGCGGTGGAGCAGGTGTTGGTGACAGTATCAAATTGTTGCGAGGGACCGACATCTTTATCTCCACTTGGAATTTGAACCGAAGTCCGGAGCTCTGGGAAAACCCTGAAAAATTTGACCCTACAAGATGGGAACGCGGCT
Organism: Seminavis robusta; assembly: GCA_903772945.1. Taxonomy (NCBI): domain Eukaryota; phylum Bacillariophyta; class Bacillariophyceae; order Naviculales; family Naviculaceae; genus Seminavis; species Seminavis robusta. The sequence goes on along the minus strand of CAICTM010000403.1, from coordinate 46,962 downwards.
TCCAGAATGCAGGAGTCAAAGGCTGGGATGGTTACGACCCTGAAAAGATTCGTGGCCTGTACCCGAACGAGGTAGCCTCTGATTTCGCATTTTTGCCATTCGGTGGAGGCGCACGAAAGTGTGTTGGTGATCAGTTTGCCATGATGGAGGCTGTTGTGACGATGGTACGTGCTTCTGCTGTTGAAGTTTTCCGGTTCGTTGTCTCCGCTAGTGCTAACGCAATTCTCTTGTTACCTCCGCAGTCTATGGTCCTGAAAAAGCACGACTTTACGTTTGCCATTCCGCCTGAAGAAGTTGGCATGCAGACTGGTAAGTGGAGTCTTTGTTGCTCTGTCTGTTGCCACTGTTCAAGGTCCTCATTCTGGTGTTCATTGACGTTTTTCCTTCCGCAATAGGTGCAACTATTCACACCATGAACGGTCTTCAAATGACAGTGAGAACGATTTCTGAAGATGAACCATTGCCAAAGACGGATGGATACTGGACTAAGCAGCATTTGAAGCGGGGACTGAGCACTAATGGGCTGCCGATTGCAAAGGAAGAGGACGCAGAAACCCAAGAAAAGAAGCTGAACATGGAGTTGTCGATTCCAATGGAAATCAAAAACGAGGACGCAAATTGAACAACCGAAGGAGGCTGCCTGATGCATTGAGAACAATGAACTGTGTCATTCCGCTTTACTCGCCTAAGCCTCGGTTGCATCCCGCGGACAGCGAAGCTACCGCATCACAAATCAGCACACGCTACATCACACAACATAACACCACAGAAGTACAGTTTCACAATGAATCATTAATTAACCTTAGTCCATGCATCCCAACCATTGTACATTTCCATAAGGTTTTGCCAGAGATAACCTTGTAGTGTACAGTCGCACAGCACAACCTCCTCAAGATAGCTATTTCATTGTGATTATTGTTGCGGATTGTTTTGATCTCTACCTTGTGGATGCAAGTCTATCGCGAACACCACTTGGTTAGCTAGCTAGTCTTTACACATCAGGCTCTCACGAGTGTCTACTCCAGTTGTAGGATTGGTTCCTTTGGCGGTTGGGTGACCGCACAGATACAGTTGCTGATCTTTACGGAGGTATGTTTCACTTTCGAAAGTAAGTTTGGTTGGGGGCATTGCGGTAGCAGACATAATTGTCAGAACCAACAGAAGTAACACAAGAAGGCCGAAGACCAAACACCTGGATAACCACCTTACCTCCAGTCAGTATTCTCAATATCCTTAATCCCCGTGAAAAGCGTAGCGCCAGAGACGTACATCTCTCTTACCACAGCATTCTGACGTTGAAAGAGACCTCGCATTAGTTTCCCTTCCAAACGTCACATCAAATAATCATGTGACAGCTGAAGCCAATGGCGTCATGACCACGGCTTCTGGCTCACTCACCTTCAGACTGGCACGGTTTAATTGCGCCATTTCAAAGTTTGCATTGGTCAGATCAGCATTCTCAAAGTTGGAACCATCAACGGTGGCATCAAAGAAGGATGCGCCCACGAGATTGCAGTTTTGAAAGTTTGTGTCTCGGACGATGGACTGCTGGAAGGCAACCCCCTTGAGATTCTGATTGGAGAAATCGGATCGATCCAAGTTGACACCACGGGTAATGGCAATGGTCCTCCCACTTTGCAACGTTGAAGCACCTCCAGTTGTGATTTTGGCGTTGGACATTAAGGATGCCCCTGCATCATTGGATGCAGCAAAAGCTGGGAAGGAGGAGAAGGCCAGCGAGGCGACGAACAATGCAGATACCATGGCTTTCCCAACAAGGTGAAGATCTGTGGACGTGGATGACGCAGCGTCGGCAGCGGTAGATTGTCGGCTGACTGGACCTACTGAATTGACATCGTGTGGGGTCGCAGCAAAGAGGAGTTGACTTGATTCTTGCAAGGAAGAACTCCTTAGACAGCTCGGAAGATGCGGCACAAATCCATTCACGCTGAGATCGAATGAGGCCAGCAGCAACAGGACCCTTGACAAGACCTTCATCTTCTTTCTTTCTCTCAAATTGTTAGTGGACTTATCTTAGTCGATCTCTGGTTTATTGTTCTCGAAGCTTTGATGTCAAGTCATTAGAAAATCAAGTACGGTATCTTTTGGGTGTGCAACTTGCTCAGCATGCATGATCGAAAAGATCGATGACGTACTCGTTCTCGTGTGCATCCACAACACGACATACGCTAATAGTACGGTACGGTATCGTATGCTTCCAAAGGCTGCCCAAACATGGAGCGGCATTCAGACTGAGAGCGGTACTACCGGTATCAACTGTAGCTAGCTATCTCCAAGGAATTACTGGCTACGATAGGGAGAAGCCAGCTAGCAACCAAAAAACCAATCCCCCAAGGCTACTTCCATGCTGCTATTTTAAAGCTGGACTCATTCTCTTACCATTTACAACCGTTGACCCCTTCTCAGGTCTTGGCCGGCAACCTAGCCCAAACATCATTCCTCTGAAGCACGAAACACCTTCCTCTACCCCACCGCCGTGGGCCAACATCTTGGCAGCCACAACAACCTTCCCCCATTTCCACAACTTTCTTTAACCAACTTCAATCTGCTCCCACATGCTACTGTACCAAGCACTTCTCTCCACCTATTGCCAGCAAGTCGCATCTGTCATCTATCAGTCTCCAAAAGATGGGTTCACCAAACACTAGCTCTGAACATTATGTCTATCCACATTGGCCAACCGGCCACATATCCAAAACATCTAACATTCTTTTGCTCTGGGTCCCAACCTGTCCATGCATTAGCCGGCACCTGCACTCGGACGAACACCAGGACCAAGACTCGACTCTCTCCTGACGAAGAGCCCCAGCACCAAACTGGTCGCCGTCGCTGTGCCCCAGCGAGCGCTCAGAGCTTACAACGAAAATGAAGCATTCCTACATTTGATTTACAGGTTGGGCTTGTTGCACCCCCTATCCAGTCAGGTAGCAAACTTTAATTGGAAAATCCTTTTGGGCGGTGATTTCAGGCTGTCATGTGAGTTCACGTGCACTTTCAGACTCGAGCAATAGTTTTGTTGATTGGATGAATTAATTGTTGTCGTCGTTTTGTGGATCACGCCATCACACCACCCATGGTACTGCCCGCAACAGCAATAACAATGACAAACACGATGACGCACGTTATGGTTCGGGCCAAGATTTTCGTTTTGTCCTCGTCGTCTTCCGCCGTAGAGGGCATGGCAGCTGATGCTGGTCGAACTCTGCTGTTGATTGTACTGTTGCGGGTATTCACTGCGTCGCCTCTAAGAATGGGTTGGGAGGAATTTAGCACATGACGGTCGGATAATTGTGCCACGACGACTCCTGTGTCACGCAATGTTTTGGCCAGGATTGTGACTCGTGAGGGGCTTGTTCGGATCATGTCGGCGGCTGCTTCGGGTCCCAAATGCCCTGCAGTATTCCCATTGACCGTCATTACAACATCCCCGGCATTGAGAAGTGAATTGGCGAATTTGGACCCATCCTTGATATCGGACACAAGGACAGAAGTAAGAGAGTGGTCTGCTTTTAAGGAGAGTCCGATCTTTTCGTCTTTGTTGGACTTCATGATCATGCTTTCAACGAGGTCGGCATCGCCCCCCGCATTGTGGAGGACCAAAGTTACATTTCCAGTAGCCCTTTGCAGAATCCTCGCCACTCCTTCACCATTCATTTTGTCGTTTGCGCAATCCTTGGAATCCACCGAGAGAACCCTGTCCCCAACTCGCAGTGGAGAATCACTGGCCAAGGAATTATCCACAATTCCTGTGATTCTGATGTCCATAGCTTTCGGATCGAATGTAACGCCCAATAAATCGTCTCGTCTTGCTTTGTAGAATGTCACGGATATGAACTCGGCGCGGACGTTGGAAAAGTCTATTTGTCTCGTGCTCTGGCCGCCTACCAGTACAGCCGTAGCATAACCAAAAAGAAATCAGAACAAGCGAGTTGGAGACAAATGGTTAGAAAATTAATTTTCACGACGATTCTCATCACTTGGCGCGATTTCTCATGATTGATTCTTCGATCTTATCGCATGTTCTGCCTTCATGCTCGAATGGAAACCACTTGAAGCAGTATTCAGGCCCCACTCAACTCACCATACACTTCTAGATCCCGAGAGGACGTGACAATGTTCTCTGCAACAGCGACGACAGATCCAACGTCCCCTTGCACCAATCCGTGTTCCTCGTCAAGAGCACTCAGTTGGACCGTGGGCAATTCAAGGGTGTCAGTTGCTTCTTCTGCGATCAAAGCCTCTTCATCCAGCGGCTCCGCAGCCACTGCCTCGTTGGTGGAAGTTTCCAGCACAGCACTTGTGCGTGTAGTAGTAGTTGATGCCATCGTCAGCGAATTGAAACAGTACTGTAACAAAGAAAAATAGATCTATGAACAGATGATGTGAAGAAGATGAGACTTCTCCGGAATAAACACGAAAATAAATCAAAAAAGGACGTTGAGACGCGGCTCAAGCAGTTTTAGTCACGACTGCATCCAGGACTGACGCCACGGGATCACCTCAACAGCTCTGGCGGCTATTCTCAACCTCACAAACTGGCGCTTGTGCTACTAGTACATGACATTATAGAAGACAAGAGGTCCCTCCGGGTGCGCCAACCCAGTAGGGGTTTTTGCCCTCAACTACCAGCTAGCAAGCTGAGGACCTTTTGAATTTTATCTTGTCTGTGTGTGTGTGTCTGTGTGCTTGCACCCTGTTTGCCTTCAACTACCAGCTAGCACCCGGAGGGACCTCTTGAACTTTATCTTGTGTGTGTACGTTGAGTGCTGTGTGAGATGTGTGATGTTGTGTGAGATGTGTGTAGATACTACTAGGAGTAATCTACGATGAATCTACCATTGGATGTTTATCCATGGGGTATACCGTTGCTTGCTGATTTCCAAATCTGAGCTTAAGAATTTCCTGTTTGCTTCATCAGTGGCAAGCTGGGGATGGCAAAAGATACAAGCCGGGTAGGCTGTGAGAAAAGCAAGGGTACCCTGTTTGTGGTGATTTCGAAAATAGACACATAGGAGCTGGTAGGTATAGACCGAAACCAAGCTAAATAAACTGTAAATCCAATACTCGATGGGCTGGATGTGTTGGTGTGGGTGTGTGTGTGTGTGTGTGTGTGTGTGCTTGCACCCTGTTTGCCCTGCAAGCAAATGCATGCACCCCTGCCCTGCAAGCAAATGCATGCACCCCTTGTCCTGCAAGCAAATGCATGCACCCCCTTGCCTGCAAGCAAATGCATGCACCCCCTTGCCCTGCAAGCAAATGCATGCACCCCCTTGTCCTGCAAGCAAATGCATGCACCCCCTCTGCCCTGCAAGCAAATGCATGCACCCCTGCCCTGCAAGCAAATGCATGCACCCCTTGCCCTGCAAGCAAATGCATGCACCCCCTTGCCTGCAAGCAAATGCATGCACCCCCTTGCCCTGCAAGCAAATGCATGCACCCCCTTGCCCTGCAAGCAAATGCATGCACCCCCTTGTCCTGCAAGCAAATGCATGCACCCCCTTGCCTGCAAGCAAATGCATGCACCCCTGCCCTGCAAGCAAATGCATGCACCCCTTGCCCTGCAAGCAAATGCATGCACCCCCTCCTCTGCCCTGCAAGCAAATACATGCACCCACGAGCCTCTGGCTGGCTGTCCTAAAAGAAGTCAGGTGCTTGTGCGTGGAGTACATAATATGCATTTATTTGAAGGCTATTGATAAATTGTAGGAGTGTAATATTATTTTTATATAAAAAACATTTTAACCAGATTTTCGATATTTTCATCGCATGAAGAACGAGTCTCGGGAGGCTGCAATTGAGGTGGATGCAATTGAACCACCTTTCGGACGTACCTTATGGGCGAAATAGAGATATTTTCTTCATTTGAATCGGATAGAATTGCGGTTAGTTCTAAAGCAGGATTGCCTTGTAGAGAAGAGCGATAGCCAGTGGAGTTTATGAGTCTGGCAGGAAAGATAATATATGTACCGTAGGGTATAAAAAATATTCTTGACGGATGAATCCGAGGTCGGAATGTTGATCTTGTGGTAGTGATATAAAAGTGAAGACTCCTCCAGGGGATATTGGAATAATGATTTTGTAGCACACTTGATTAGGTGTAGGTGCTGTTGCGGGAGTGATTGCTTTGAATATGAACACTTCTTGAAGATGATGGAACACGCATTTGCGTGGGTCAATATGGATGTTGCCACGAAAAACCAATCGCTGGAATATCCATCTAGCCCTGATAGTTACGGTTATTGGGGTCGCTGGAAGAATGTGATGTTTTTTCCATTGAGATAGTAGGTGGATTGTTATTTGAGTGGATACATGGATATTTTTCTCTCCGAGGAGATGAGCCAGTCCATTTTTTGATAGCTTTGGACTGTCATAGGACAGAAGTGTCTCGGAACTTGAGTTGCGATGAGTGCGGAGATGACGATTGGCTCTAAACGATTTTGATCCGTTGGCACCGAAAGATTTTAAAAACCTTTGATACACAATGCATAAATGGTTTTTGCAGATTGCAAAGGAAGAAACAGTCTGGTCTGGCCTTGTATCGAAGGTATCATTTGATGATTCTGCATCGATGGAGTCACCAGTGGAAAGATGTAAAGAATCATTTGGAATCGCAATATTGAATCGTTCTTTTGGTTGAATTGAACGAAAAAATTCACAGAACGTTCTGTACTTTTGGCTCAAAGTCGATTTGGATTGATTTAACTCTGGGTTCAGCGCCAAAAAATTTGACTGAAAGTTTGAGAGGCTGGGTAGGGGCATGGCATCCTCAGACGGTTGAAATTGTGGTGTTTTCTTTGTTGCGTATGTTTTTCTTTTTGATAGATCTTGGAGGTGGTTGGGAGAGTAAGATGATTTCATATATACCCAGCAATGTAGCAGTAAAAAGTTGTAGTGTTTTGCCCGCAAATCTTCTTGGAACAGTCTACGAGAATGAATTAACTTGCGACTCAAACAGCCTTGCTTTCGCTTTTTGTCAAGGCGTTGTTGATTTGCATTATCTTGGGGTATTCGGAAACATGTGAGATAGAAATGTTCAAACTGTTCTTTTGCACAAAGAAGAGTCCCAATTCCATTAGGACACAGGACAGGAGCTGTATCCTTTTGTATCAGCTGGAAGTACCATGCTTTAGACTTCATCGTGGTTCCAGTTCGTGGAGTCCAAAAGATGGTAAATAGACTGGAGATTGCATCGGCATATATCTGAAGAACTCTCGCCTGGTTGTTTGCATCTGACAAAAATGTTGCATCCAATCGATTGGGTAGTTTCTTTAGCCGTTGTAGTTCTGTGGGTGGATCAGAGAATATAGTAATGAGCTCGTTGGAAAACCTGTTTTTTTGGTAGACTACATCAGAACAGCAAAAGCATCCCTGAACGTCCACGGCAGCACCAATGCATGGATCGGATTTTCGGACTCTCAGTCTCATGTTGGCTAACCATGATTCAATGGTACAACGTTCAGTACTAGACTCCGTGTTTTGTGGGTCACTCTGTGCGTCAACACCGTTGAAGCTCTCATTTTTGCTTCGGACCCAGTATTGAGTTGCTCCTAGAAAAGTTGATTTTTCTCTCATGTTGATTGCGAGTTGGTACTATTGAAGGAATGAACTTGTGGACGAGAAGCAAATGCTGCGAGAAGGAAAACAATCATGCATGTTCGAGATGCTGGTTTGTTTGAAGGATGTCAAGAGGGACCTGGCGGGATCAAACAAACTTGCTAATGAATGAATGAATAAAATATAAGCTGGTGAGACTGTTGACTATGGAAAGCTACTTTTAAAAACTAAAACACTAAAGTTGAGCTGGTCCAATAAGCTAGGACCAGCAGCACAGTGGGTGGATACAGCATTTCTTGACACATGTTGACGCTAAAAGTTGAGCTGATCCAAGCTAGGACCGGCAGCACTGGCAGTGGATACACCATTTCTCTGTTGTTGGTTTCCCACATAAGAGGCAAAGTGCTCGCGAATCCTAGGAAGTAGATCGTCCGAGAAATAAACCCGGAGGCAGGCAGGACTGCGAAGGACATCCGAGATAGTTTTGAACTGGTTTGAATGCACAGACAAAATGTAATCCATTGTATCGCGCACTGTAAGCCAATTGGACAGTGGAGCTGCTTGAGTCTCATCTTGTGGGGTAAGATCACCGGAATAACGGCATGTCTCCGCGTACTTGAAAAGACCTTGAGTTTCATGGGCGTTCCAAAACTTGCAAAAGTTGTTGCACCATTTTTGCCTATTGTCGTGGTTGTTCAAACGGAAAGCATCCTTACCGGGGATGGCGTGTACAAAGACAGGAATCCGACGAGTATAACCAGTTTGACTCACTTCTCCGTAGTGTTCGAATGGATTGTCGGGATCACGAAGACTGTAGATGCTATCAATTTTAAGTACCCGTTGACAATACTCACCGTGTTGCTTGAGGTACTGCTCTGCAGGTGTAAAGAACGGCGCTTTTCCATTTTTGTCCAGCTGCATGATCATGTCATGATTCCGTGCTTTGGCACTGGAAACCTGTAAGCCTTTTCCTCCCGTGTGAGTAATCGATGTTGTCTTAGCCACCGTCTTGTTGAACAGAAAGCTGTTGTCTTCATGAGCCACATTTGTAGACACTTGAAAGGATCGATGCTCAGACGAATTGGGACGCTGGTTAGCAGAAGCACTGGCGGGATTAAGACCATTTTGAGGAGGCTGATCTTTTGCAGATTGTTGATGAAGTCGAAGATGAGCATTGAACTGGTCCCTAAGGTCATTGATATTCCTTGTCCCATTGAAGTTCTGAATCAGCATATCGATAAAAGTCCGGTAGTGTGGTCGGAACCGATTGATAACTGCCAAACGTGTGGTTTCGTAGAGATCGATCTCTGTAGGACTGTTGGCCGGAGGATAGAAGCACTGTCGAAAGTGCCTGAAGAACGGATCATATTTTTGATTGTCATCTAACTTGTGGAAAATATTGTGATTTGAATGTTCGGCATGAAGCATTGGTTGAAGCACAGAATCACCTTCGACAAGGAAGGGGTTGTTTGAAGTACCTTGTTTCAGCATGTCCTCAGGAAGGAATGGAAGCTTTCTGGGACTGCTGGTGCTGAGTAGATTAAGATTGGGTTCGGAAGAGTCGCCGGCAACCAGATGTGCACCGTTCATCTCGACACTTGAATGCCCATTAGAGTCAAGGCAGCGCTGCTGCAACTTTGGTCCGCATGCATCAGTGTTTTGCATTGGTCCTATGCCAATGTTCCAATCTGGTAGAGGAGGCATTCGCAACTGCACTTGTTGGGAGGTACTATTTGGATGACGAGCTAATAACATCTGCTCAACTTCTTGTGGCGAGTAAACTTGTTTGTAGTACATATCACTTGGTGGCTGGGTGTCAAATGTATTATCCAGTAGGTTTTTGTTGTTGTGTTTGTGAGGTGTTGTTGGGGTATTTTTGGTGTTGTGATGCATACGGTGGCCTGACTCCAATTCAGGGACATTGTCGGATACGTTTGTCATATTTCTATCCACTGCAAAAGCAACGAGGAAGAGAAAAGGAAAATCAGAGAAACTAAATGGTGGAGGCACTTGCAAAAGTTTGTGTGGCACTTACTTTCACTTGCAAGATATTTCTCCAGGTTATTAGAGTCAAAGGTATTGCAGTCTTTCTGGAATGATGCAAGGACAAGTCGGCACAAATCGTTCTTGTAGCTGGATTCCATTTTGTAGCGATGCGTATAGCCATCAATCCAATTGAGAACATCCTTCAGGCAGAGGTAGAATGATGGTGGTCCAGGGAGCAACTCGAAGGACTTAGTTCCCACAGTAATGGAAGACGGGGCACTATCGAAATGACGGAGGGTGATGTATTCGATATCTCCACCCTGCAATTCAAAGTTGCCATACACCTGAATTGTCGTGTCGTTTGGAGGAAGTCGAAACAGTCCTCTGTTCTGGAGGACAACTGATGTTGGCTTGCTGGGAGCTGTTGTGACAAGACAATTTTGACCAGGAGCACTAGCAAGTTGTTGAAACCTTTTGTTGTAAGGATCATAAGCATTGACCGTTGGTTTGACCTTTTTAGGCAGTGGATGTGGGATCGGTGTAACTATTTCAGACTTCTGAGTATTCACTGTGGTACGGGAAATGCCTTCATGAGTCACGGTGGTGGAATCAATTTGAAAACAGTCATCCGGAAGAACCCGCTTACGAGCATCTGGAACTTCAGTCACAGTCTCAGGGCCAGATACTAAATTGTGTTTGACCGGCTCGGGTTGCGTGTTGTTGCTGTTTTGGTTTTTTTTGGGAATCCGGTAGGACATGGGATTGCCTTGACCAACAGAGTTCTGGAAATCATACGAGTTAGTTGTAAGACTGGACTGGTTTGCCCCAACAGTAGAGCCCAGAGGTAAATGGTTGTTAGAGCAAGCTACTGGGGCCTTTTCATTAAGTGCTGGGAAGGAAGTGTTGGTAGCCGAAGGTGTCTTAGAAGAAGAAGCGGAAGTAGACACATTTTCTGAGGAGGACGAATTGGAAGCTGTTTTACATGAATGAAGGGAAGAATCTTGTTCAGAAACAAAATCGTGAGGCTGGGAATGAGATTGTTCTGAATGCACTTTTGGAGTGCTAATAGGGAGGGGGGCACCACTATCGGTTGCAGCTGGGTTGTTGGCAGTGGGAGATGCAGGAGATTTGTTGGAGCAGGGAGAAAAGTCCAAGGAGGAAGGAGGTACGGACTTTGAATTGTTGGTGAAAGGAGAACTGGAAAAGGGAAGGCTGGAAGGTGGAAGTTGGTTGGAAGGGGTCCCGGAGGAAGGTTTCGAAGTTGGAGAGTTGTTTTGTTCCGAACCCGAAGCAGCAGTAGTAGTAGTAGAAGCGGAAGGGTTGTCTTTCTGATTATTTTTTGTTGTGGTCGAACGTTTAGCTCGTGCCATGATGACTGTAGCGAGAAAGCGTAGAACAATGGGAAAATTCAAATGATGAACGAGTAGTGTATGAAATTTTGTGAGATCTGTATGCATCTCTCGATCGGGCTGATCTCTTTGAAATTGTGCAATCTGACCAAACCAGTATTTGGCAGGACTACCATTTCATTGGAATGCACATGTGATCAGACCCGGTGAATTGTTTGGTTGCTTTGATGTGCACCGGGTGACAGTCGGCCAGGAGGTCATAACCGACTACTTTTGACACCTTGTTACTCTCTTTTACACTTTGCAAACAAACTGAGCTCTGATCGGCCCCGTAAGTCTTTGTGATTCTAGTGATTCGCTCCGATATCGGTTTCCGATGCGGCACGGTGATCTTTCAGCTTGATAGCGTTACAAAACCATAATCCGAATTTACTTACGCCGTCTCATTACAATCCTTTCACGACTCTCAGTACCTTGAATGCTATTATGGTCATGCAAACGCAAACCAGTTTTTCCATCAAACTCCACGGTCCTGTCAAATGCATGGTTACAACAAACATGGCAATATTCAATCAACTTCCCTGCTGCAGCATACTTCTATTGAAAGCTTCAGCAGACACGATCAACAATCCCCTCGTTCACTATTTGGCAGGCACCATCCGATATTTAGACTAGGACCACCATTTGGAAGTGGACCACTAGCTACTTGCAAAAGCGTGTGATCGAGACCTGTGTATAATGCGTTTCGTAGTCTCCTTTAACACGTCCGTCTCTTTAGCGAGAGGAGTACATGGTCCTCAGGTCATTAGGATCATATGGTGTTGCTGCCCTGAAGGTCCTCCTTCAATAGAGAGTATGCGTGAGATCGCAGCAGGGAAGAATTGATGTTGAAATGCCTAGTCTGTTAGACCATGCATTGACAGGCACACGCTCCGTGGAGTTTGATGGAAAAACTGGTTTGCGTTTGCATGACCATAATAGCATTCAAGGTACTGAGAGTCGTGAAAGGATTGTAATGAGACGGCGTAGACTTTGACCTCCTGAGGACCCCGGACCGCCATGGCAGGATTGCTGACTTGGGCAGGTGAGTAATGAGAAGGCATAGACTATGACCTGGCGACCCGGTTGGCAGACAGGTTTGAGACCCGGTTGGCAGACAGGTTTGAGACCCGGTTGCCAGGATTCTGACTTGGGCAGGTGATAATCGGCAAAGGATTGCAACGAGAACACAAATACCGTGACCTGGGGAGCTGTCCCGGCAGGATCATTGACTTGGGCCTGTTTGAATCCATCTTGTTTCTCAGAGAGACAAAACCCACAAGTGTCAATGTTGCCTGGCTTGAACGGGCAAAACTACATGATGTGGGCCAGGACCCCCACCCAAAAGCGATTGAAAAAGGAGGCCGCCAAGATTCGTTCTTTCTTGCGAGACGTCGTCGATGAACATGATTTGACAAGCTTCACGGTAGGTATTGCCGGCTCAGCTCCCTTGTCGTGGAAGCTCATGAAAATTCGCAAGGCTTATCCTGATACGGAAGGCCCTTCCCCGTTTTTATGGAATGACGTTGATGTATTCGTGTGCGCACGCCATGGTATGCATGTAGATTCATTCGAAAGATTCATCAGCGACATACTGAGAAAGGCGAGGATGAAGGAATACCGTATCCAGAGTGTCAGTGGTTACGTCAATGAGTACATCTCGCCGGACTGGGAGTGTTGCATAAAAGAAATTCTTGTGGCTGGCATCGTGAGCACATTGTCATTCATCCAGTGTCCTCGGAGCCGTACCGTGGTGGAGGAGATTGAGAGGTTTGACATTAGCATTTGCCAGATTGTGTATGATTTCCAGAGGAATGACTTCGTTGCAAAGTTGGATGTTCTCGAGGACATTTCGAACGGCACAGCTAGTGTGAATGCAACAATCACCGACTGGGCTCATAGCACCGATTCTCTCTCCGAGCAAACCCCCTTTGTAATTGAAAGGCTCAAATGCACCTTTTATCGGATGCAAAAGTATGAAAGGCGTGGATTTTCTTTTCACGGCGGAAGAACACTCTTGTATCGACTCGGCACTTTATTGAATCGAGTAAATGAAATATCATCAAGCGAAGAGGATTCAAGTGCAATGGAGAACGAAGATAGTTAGACCCTGTGTAGTAATGGCTGTTTGCGGGAGGTAAAGAGTAATATGAAGTTTCATTTCATGAGTATCCAAACTTACTGTGCTGGCTTGCATGTAAAGCTCATCATTAGTCAGAGTCAGAGCACGTGCGGGACTATAGAGTTACGGCATAGGAGACAGAGCTAGACGCTAGATCATTGACAAGCCAGTCAATTAAATTTGCCTGAATCAATCATCTCCTCGAACCTTCTGTTGGCCCTTTCATGGCACCACACGTCTTCCATCCAACTTTCGTTCATATCGCCGTGATTAGGTTGTTCACGAAAGCCAGCAAAGAAGTAGTCGATCGAAGGATCCCGTCGCAAATTGTTGACAAAAAGGATAGAACGCCATTTTTCCTCCTCGTTTCGTCCAGTGAGGAGTAACCTAATGTGAGAACCACAGCGTACCCGAGAGAACGCAACCAGTAGCTGTTGGAACGTGAATTGGCAGTTGTGCAAGCCACAGGAAGAGAGAGCTATGATAACCCGATCGAGCGTTTTCCCTTGAGATTTGTGCACCGTGATTGCGAATCCAAGTTCGAATGGATATAGGTTACGGAACACTGCTCTGGATGGCAAGAAGCAGTGAGAGCCCCTGATAACTGTTGGCGTTGAATCCCATGAGCAAGACATCGAACGCAAGGGCAAGAGGATTCTGTTTGGTTTGTTCTTTTTGTGATTGTTCCTCGTTCTTTTGGGTCGCTCCAGAGACATCTCTTGCAGTGCCTTAAGAACCACTGCATCCACATGATGTGGGAGCATAAGCTCCACCACTACACACTCAGGTGCTATGGGCATATCAATCACTTCCCCAACCGGGACTACAGTCTTCAAATGACTGAGCAGGGATTCCATGTCATTGGAGAATCGGACATCATAGCATTTGATAGGAAGCGCATTCACCAACTGCAAATCCCGCTGAATTGTTTCATTGAGAAAACCAGGAGCATCGAATACAAAGTATTCCCAAAAGACTGGATCATCCTCTGCTTGCGTTCGAAATACATCGGGTGGCTGCTGCTCCCAATCTTTTTTGTCTCGAGGCCATCTAATCACATGGGTCCCATAGAACTTGGCAAATAGCTGAGCTCTCTCCTCTATGAGAGTTATCCGCTCTCTATTTGTCGCCACAATGACGGGAGCTCGAATCCATTCTTCTGATATGGCTTCTTCTGGTGTGAAAAGCTTGTAGTGTGATTTCAAGTCCATTTGAGTCAGAGGAAAGCCCTTGTAAAGCTTCTCGACAAAACGACTATGAATGGGATCACTGACAGCCCTTTGCTGTTGAGTTAACTCGAACCACCGAACAGATGTCATAAGTTTCGTTCCGATAAGATAAGGGTGGGTTGGCTGGTATTTGGGTTCTCCGGAAAGCATCGTTCTCGCTCCATTTTTCATTGAGGTTGGACTTTTTTTCTTCTTGCCCGGCATGACTATTTTGGATCTGATTGATTTACTTGCAAACACATCCATCACGGCCTGAGTGAGGCTCAAACCTGCTTTGACGGGACCAAGTTGAGTCAAATCCCCGTATAGATTCGTCTGTCTTCCTCCAAAGGGATCATCACTCGTTGACAACAACTTGCACAGGGCGTCCTTCCGAGCCAGATGGGCAGGAGCCTGTGTTCCGATTTCGTCAATGTGATTCGTAACATCAACTGATGCACAAGATCCAATTTTTTCTCTGGCCTTACGAACGGTCAATGGCAAGAATGTTCCAACATGGTTGAAGTGATACTTGCAGTTGAAACCAGTATCGGTGCATGTTGTGCATCCTCCTTCCATATCTATTGCATTGATCGAGTTAAATGCCGTATTGTCATTGTAACCCCCACTGGCAGCGATTGCATCTGAAATCGACTTGCGAATGTGAGACTTTCCTACTCCTGGTGGTCCATGCACTAAGACAAGGGATGGCATGCTGGAGTGTAGGGGCTTGTTTTTCAGAAGCGAATCTGCAAAGGCATTGTACAACTGCAACTGTTGATTGAGCTCTCCCCGAGGACGCGTGTCTATGAGAGATCTAATCTCTGCAATTGCTCTCTTCTTTTGGGCGTTAGTCGGGTTAAGTGGCAAGGAACTCCCAATTCCCCTGATCACAGATCCAGATATCCCATTTCCTATGTGGTCCTCTTCAGTCCTCTTCCAACTAACCATATCATCATAGCAGATTTGAAGTTCCGATACTGTGTATGAGCTGACAGTATTTCCTTGTGCGGACACGGATGCACCATTGTCACCCTGGCGTGGATTGGAGACGTTTCCTCGTCCAACTGCACGAATCTGCATTGTATCATGATTCAGTCGCTTGTACATCCGATTCATGGTTGCTTGAGGAAGATCTGGTGTTCTGTATTTCTCATCGAATGGTTGCCGTGTGTCGATTCGAGTTGTATCATTGTGAATGTTCCACTTCTGAAATTCCAAGCGCTGCTTCCTGGTCCAGAGGTCACGGTTTCTTCCTCGATACTGCAATGTCATTTTCTTTACAACTTCTGATGTTTTCATCCCAGACATGTGCTGATGCATAACCATAAGCCTGAACTTGCTGATAATAGAGGAATCGTTCTGCAGTTGTGCAACAAAGCTCTGCAGGTGCTCCCATGTGTACTCATAAGAGGAGCTAGCATGTTCCGGACGAAACAATGAAAGGTAAAATTTAGCAAAGAAGTCGGCCTTTGATCTCCAGGCTAGAGCCAGTTTTGATGGTACTGAAGGGGGTGGTAGTTTCCCCGGGTGGCGAGGCAGCTTGCCAATAATCAATGGCGTCCGAAGCTTGTGTCCAATGACATGGTAGCATGTATGTGGAGCAATAAAACCATCCTCCAACGGAAAATGCTCTTGTGCGTGCACATCCTTTAGATTGCACTCAGTTTGCCTTGGTTTTTTATTGACGAAGGACAAAGAAGCCATGTACTCGTAGTAATTTAGGTCATGTAGGCTTCTGTTCCGGTAGAGATATAGTGCAGTTGCTGGAACAAAAACAGATTCAGCTTTCTGATCCTTAGTCGAAAGAACTGTGTTGATTTTCTGAATGTAACCAAGTCCATGGAGTATATCTCCAGGATCTGGGAGTGACGGATTTGTGGTGAGCATGGAAGGATCTAAAGCCGATTCGTCGGCCACTACCCCTTCACCGCCTGCAGCGTTGACATCATTGTTCATCCCAACTATCTCGTTTGCATTATCAGGAACCGAAGGAAAGGACTGCCCTTCAACATCATCCAAGTCATCCTGCATCAACTGCTGCATATCTTGAACAGTAGTTATGGGGAATTGAACTTGATTTCCGGCTTGCCTTGCATCTGGTCGAAGCTGGTTGCTAATCTGCTCAAGATCTTCAATATCCATCTTAGCCTTTAAGGCACGGATGGAGAGTGGGTTTCCATACGCAAAAGTATCAGACGTGATCATGCTGGGCAGTTCCAAAAGCGCAGCTGCTATCTGGTAGTCTGATATTTCAATGTGAAGGTGAATTCTGTTGATAACCCTCTGTAGAAGATGTTTTACAGTCCTTTGCATCGTCCCTGAATCTGATGCTCTGCTTGGATACTTTTCAATATGATTGATAGCATGATCAATGAGAGTCAAGGAAGACATCAGGGGGAACTTTGTTTTTCCTTGGTACGGAATCAGGTAAAATAATGCACTTTTTGCCTGGCCAATGCTGCCTAGAAGCGATGCGTTGTTGTGGGATCCAGTGCAAAGGGCAAGAACAGGATTAAATGCGGCTATGAAGCCATTTGAAGCAGGTAATTTCTCCCTCACGTGCAGGAAAATCTCGACCAGCTGATCAACCGATGCAATTGACTGCATCCAATTCCAGAATAGATTATTGTCTTTGCCGTAGTTGGGTACACGACCTAGGAGCTCTCTGAATGTTTTAACAATGAAGGCCCTTGGATCCTCAAAGTCCATTGGTTCCAGCGCAAAGCCACCAAGAGGTATTTCTGGCCGTTTGGTCTCCCAAACAATGACGGAATCCTCTGGTTTTGACTTGGCCAAAACATCTACAAGATGATGCTTCGGTGAACCGTTATCGCCCCACTGATCGGTCGGCGGAGTCGAATTCCACACACGGGGTCTATCTTCGCGTGGTTGAGCCCCATCAGGTGCCTGGTTGGTGCAAACCTTTTCCCGTTGGCTCAATTTGACTGCAGATGTATTGGCTATAAGGGCTGATGGACAACAAAGCCTGCATCCAATCTTCCCTTGGCTCCCTTTATGGCATGTCAGTTGATGGGAATGAAAGTTCTTGTTGGTGGCTTGGTATCCAACGACTCGATTTACTTGCTCGGAGGAAACCAACTTAACGGAGTCACATGTGTCGTCATCGTTGCATCCAAGTGTGGGAAGACCATCACATACAATTCCGTCCGTGCAAGGGCTATCATATTCAGAAGAGGAATTTGCAAAGCAGGATCCATTTTCTTCCCCAAGATGATTTGCCGGACTGTCAGAAAAAGATCCAATAGATTCTGTATCCCCTGGAGGTTGAGGGGGGGAGAATCGACCACAAATCTGAGAGCATTCTTCCCCTTCCATTTCCACATCCCTCTGAATGTCTCTACCAGACGAACTGTCCTTTTTTTGCTCTCCCGTCTCAGATAGTTCATCATCTGACTTGAATGGCTGACTCAGCTTGTTTGTCGGATCTTTTCTCTCTAACAATGTTTCCTTCGGTTCAATGGAGTCAAGAATGCTATCAGAAAGCAAGAAGGAAGCTTTCTTTGTCTTCAAAAAGCGTCGCAGCATGGATCCCACCTGCAGATCTGCAGGGGCCTCAGATACGTACATCGTATCTAGAACCGCCGATATTTCGTCACAAATTTCTTGAAGATGAGCAAATCTCTGGAGAATAAAGGGAGAGAGACCTGCATAGACTATAAAATGCCAATGCAGGGTACCTCTTTCATGGGCTTCTGTCACCCCAGTGGCAGAGAATGCATGTCCGAATATACCTTTCCGCAACTTGTAGTACGTGGTTCGACGGCGCGAACGACAATCAAGTTTCGAGTAGTAGCCTTTGCCCTCTATGTTGACCCCAATGAGTATGGTGAGAATATCATTGAGCAAGATCTTGTACTCATGAACGAAAGCAACCGGGTTTTCTATTGACATCTCGGCCCTCTTTGATTTCGGTAGCCGAACAGTTGCCTCTGCAATAATCGCTGGGCTTGAACCACTTTCACCAGATCGTGATCCCGTCCCCATCATTGCATCTGCAAAGTCAGCACCATTAGATCCATACGGACACTCTTCTTCAAAGACAGATGGAAATTCTTCATTGCTTTTGGTTGAGAAAGCCAAACGTACACTTCTTGGATTGTCAACTGTTCCTGGGCTGATTGTGAGGAAACAGGTTGGCGCCGAGTAACGGTAGGAGGTACCAAGAAGACGATGTTTGAGATTGGTGCCTTCTAGCGCACTGTAAGGAATACTCTTGCTTGGGAATAGAAGGTGAGGAAGGTATCTATTGAGGACTCTCTTGCTCTCTCTTGTGTAAGGAAACTGTATTGCTGATTTGAGTCGTTCCCTCTCCGAATTCCCATTGTTCAAGAGCTCTGCAATCACTTTAAGTGATTTTCGGTTCCCTTCAACGTGAGATTTGACTCCATCGACAACTTGCTGTCTCTGACCCACATCAAAGAAAAAACCCAGCAATCTCCTGTCCTTGGCAGTACATTGATGGAATTGATTGAGGAGATGAGATCGCTGTGCAGTAGAAAGGCGTCCCGGCTGTCTTTTGTAAGCAACTCCCAACATAAAAATGTGTGGAAAAGTAGTAGTAACTGCTTTGTCGTCTTTGTCGTAATCTGAAAGTGGATTTTCTCCCCTTGCGGCCATCCTGTCCATGGTTGGTGGGAATCTCTGCAAGTAGGACAGAACATCCTCCTCACTGAATAGGCAGCTTTCAATGTCGCTCTCTTGCAATGGTTGATTGCCCTGGGGCAACTCAGCAAGTTTGGCCAATGCCTTTATACGAAAGTCATCTTCACCTGCTCCATAATAGGCGTGATTAGTGTTGGTGATGTATGAGTAGCTGATGTCATTGAACTCTTGAACACATTCATCTTCCATGCAATCTCTATCATGGGATGTCATAGTAGCGCGTCGTTCCTTCACTTGATGTTGCTTTAGAATCTCTTGATTCCGAACCTGCGCAACATCTGAACCTAAACCATTTTCGAATTCAAGAGCATCTGGATCATCGATGCAGTTGCGCTATCGATGATTGCATTGTTCATTTCATTCACTACCCTTTTCACAGCCTCTTTCACATTGGTCACATCTAGGTCTCGATAATGAGGATGACACCATCGAAGCACAATCAGCCATTGTGCAACAACATGAGGTCTGGCCAGAAGGTTGACCGTCTGAAAGACTTCACGTGCCATTGCATCCTGCCTTCCTTGGGGATCCACCATATAGATGTGCAACAGCTTACGAATCTCATCTATATCGAGGAGTCCACCTTTCTCCAGTAGACTTGATTCAAAAATGTAGGAAGCAACCTCACAGGAGTTGTGCGGGAATATGATTGCATGACATTTGGATCTGTTCTTGTCGTTCATGTTGACCTGCCCAACTGTATTTGATGAAGCCTTCAACATTGCAAAGTACATTCTTGTACGAGATAGCATAAGTTGCTCGTGCAAATTAGGCATGGTCAGACCAATCCGTTTGAAGTATCCAAAATCAACGTCATTGGCAATAGACAAGTTGGGAACGGCCTCATCAGTTATCACACTTGTATGACAGAGAGGACACAATGAGACAAAGTGGGTACCATCTTGGTCAATTTCAACCAGTTCAGGATGAAGGTGCCAGAAGACCGAACCTCCATCATTGTCGTGTTGTCTGAAGAACGATCTGACCTGAGCAAGATTAACCGATTGTTCATTCCACTTGGAATCAATGGGTATTGTTACATTTGCTTGAGGCGAATTCATGAAATGGGAAAGCTCCTCGGCTTGCTGAAGTGTATACTTCAAGATTGACATTTTGGAATGGGATAGCGGTACTCTGACGTATTGGATGCGAGGCTCATCGATACGCTCTATGAGACGCAATCCACAACAACCACAGCTCTTCGTCGAAAAGTCCACAAAGGAATGCAGCTCATAGAACTTGCGAATGATCGTGTCATACTCCTTGTCGGTCATCCGCTCATCTCTGATATCTTGTACGAGCCGATCAACATCAATAGGTTGACCGTTGGAACTTGCAGTGTAATCCTTGTATTGCTCAAATCGGAATAAACCCGAGTTGATATAGAACAGTAGCACAGCCTTTGCAGGATGTTTGTTGAAGTCGTCGAAGAAACGAGCCTCTCTGAGTGCGGGCGAGCTTTGATCAATATCTTCACTATAAGAAGCATTGCTGTCTTGTGGCTCATCCGCATTTGGATCAATAGAAGGACCGTCGGGCAAAAGATCCTTTAGAGCGTTCCGGTCACCAGATTTTCGCAAATGAGCAGCAAGAGTATCAGCAGATACCCCGAAGTCAATTTGATTATGGGGAGCGCCACATTTGTCGGCATCGTTGGCACAAGCAGGTTGAGCATGGGAACGTTGGGATGACGTTCCATGGTTGTTGTTGTTATCGTTCCAGTGATGGAAATGATCAGCTTCGTTGTTAGAAGAACTATCGTCCATAAAAGTGTCATCGGAACAGGCAGTTTCATCGGCATCTCGTCGAATTCGGGTCTCTAGATCTCTCTCGTACTCCTCCGTCTTTTCCTCTTGGGAAAACTGTGCTCTCATTTCCCGTCTATCTTGCTCCCATCGTGCCCTATCCTGGTGATATCTCTTGCGCGGCATTACGTTGATCAACCGATTCCATTAGAAGCAAAGACAATTGATTCCAATGACTCTCTCGTATACCGGTACTCCCGTGCTCCCATGCAACGAGCCAGTCAGCCATAGTCGAAGAACATCAAGGAGATCGATGGTTGTAGATTCTTAGTCACACTCGTGACTTATGAAACAAGACAGGGAACCAGTCCCATGCAACAAAACAGGGAACCAGTCCCATGGATCCATGCATCGTACTGGTACCTTGCAATGGAATTCAGATACCGGTACCGTACCAACATGGGAACAGTGCGGAGCCACCATGCAAGCAATCATGTATTCCTCCAAGCATTTTGCATGTTGTTGTTTAAGATCCATGTCGTTCTTAAAGAGCCATGCTCACGGATTTGGTACTGCAGTGCAACGAAGGGAACGGAGAGTTTCTTCTCGGCAAGTTCGGTCGTGCATGGTTTTGTTGTAGCATTCTGTAAGCTCCCAGTGACTTGTTGGCTCCAAACCTGGCAGGTTCGCCCAATCAATCGTGTTCCTATGAACAATCCAGTTTTTGTTGTTTCTGTATTCTTGAATCACAATCAGCCAGCATACAAAAAGGCAAGAGATCAACCTTACAATGAATAACGACGATGGAGCTATCCGTCGAAATCCAATTCGACAAGCACGGTACGTCATTGCCAGTCCTTTGAGTTTTGAACCAACAACGAATCCCAGTTGGAACTCGCTTGCCGATCCAAATGCTTTTGAAGTAGCAGGACGCGGTACACACATGTTAGTTGGTCAACTCGAACCTTTGATTCGTGGAATGGTTGAAGCCACTGCTTCTGTCGCAATCGAAGCGACCCAGGCGCAGTTGTCGTTGTCACCAAGGATGAACATCACAATGACCAGAAACAGTTTGTCTTTTCTCCGTCGATCACTGCAGGAGAATCGACAAGCTCTGCTTATGCGTCTGGAAACGCAGTATGGTGTCCGAATGTACCAAAACCCAGAGGAGACGACTGAACTATTTGACATCGACACGTTGTCGTTTCCAGGGGAACGTACAACTTCCATCAGGTCGAGAGGTAGTCCTGGAACAGAACGACCACAGGCAAGCGAGTCAGAGTACTGTGCATTTTCTTTCATGGGTACTACGTTGAGATTCTTTTCCGCTTACCTCGATTGGATGGATGAAAAGGTTGATGAGATTGCCCATGGTGGTTTTGTCGACACTGATATCTATGCGCATGCTTGTCGGCATTTGTCAATGCACTTCAAGAAAACCCAACAGATTTTCACTGTCAAAACGATTTATCCGCCCAGTGTGATGAGTTTGAATTCATTTCGCCGAATGGAGAATGAAGACAACTACGATGCATTAACACGCTACTTTTACAATGGTAGTGATCGTCTGCTTTAGACGCACTGAAGCTGCAACGTATACGGATGCTGCAAGCAACAGCAAAGAGGAAAGGAGAATAGATGTCAGCAAGCAAGTAGATAAAACATAATAAGCAAAGTAGAACCCATGTACCGGAATAGATTGCCCCTGCCTTGACTGCAGAGGACAAAGAACTTGGGCAGAGCCTCTCAAACCTGTCTTCCAATCTGAGATCGACTGTCGCGAGACCAACTTCCCTAAGCTCCGATGAAACGTGAGCCCAGTGGGAAGTTTCGTACAACACTTGAGTCGTTCTCTTTTTAGAAGCATCGATTCAATAGCACTGATGTCCTTGGCACTGATAGCTAGAGTGCTCCATCTAGAGAGAGGTTATGGCAACCTTGAGTCGACTACCTCTTTGTTCTCGACCAACAAAGTTCGACCCACTAGGCGAGTAGTTCTTGAATGTTTCCTGGAGACGTGTTTGGCCATTCTTCGGATGTGTTTTGAAGGTGCATTCCTTAAGGATACCCATTCCAGTTGAAGAGACAAAAACGAGAACCGTACTCGTGAGAGTTGGCCAGTCAATCGAAAGAGTCTCAAGGAACAAGCGATCCTGTTTCATTAGGCAAAGCCGCAAGGTTTCTGCTGGTGGGTGCTGGTTGAAGAATAATACTTTGCACATGGCTTTGCAACATTCGTGTTTCGTAGAGAGCATATTTCAAGAACCAAAAAAGTCAAGAAACAACTCAGTGGTCTCATCATGCTTTTGCATTGCTACCGCATCCCTGTTGAAAATGTTCACCAGCAATCATGGATAGTGCATTGCCTCGAGGAGGACACACTTGATTCATCCCTTCAGCACGACACTGTGCATGAAAAACAAGGCCAAGGTCTAGCTAAGATTACAATCGTAATCGATTCTAGCAATTCATTCTTCTCCAAGAAGAACCATGGATTCCTATTTGTATTGTTGTCTCGGGTCAATGGTAGAGACTTCTGCGGTGTGGCGGAATCTCATCAAAAAGGAACACTTCACTGGCATGGCCTCCTCCTTTGAACACCAGCAGTTTCTGAAAATCTAAGCAAAAGGAGATAAAGTCAAGTAAGCTCTTAGATAACACAAGCACGATTTGAGACACACAAGCAAACGAATGCAATTGCCTACCTCTCTGATCAAACCAAGGATGTAGCGTCCCCGGGCGGGGTATCAAGATGAAAATAGGCGCGTTCCTCCGGAACGTTTTCATCGATCCGTCCAAACAGATACTCAAAGCATTTCCTGCAACCGATCTTCCTGCATTTATTGCATCCGGGTGCGCCGTGATCTTTCCATGAGACTTTTGGATAGTCGTACTCACCGGCAGTCATTAATCGCTTCGTTGACATGCGATGAGATGTTTCAGATGATGCATCCTTACGAGACAATAAACATCTGAAACCTTCGATACGAAAAAGTTTGTGCATCATCGCGTATTCGAAGCACGCTCTCGGAGCATATTTCAATAGCTCTTGCATCTTGACTTCAACAGGGGCTGGCAGATTACGAGACATATTGCTTTCTCTGTCCGCAACAACAACCGGGAGCGGCTGAACCCAAAGAACAACCGGGCTTCCTTTGTTGTGGCCCACAATGCCAGCAAAGGGTACCGAAACAGTTGGATCCAATGGATCCTTCCATTCCGGATATGGCCTTGAGAGATGCAACAAACTGCACCTTCGCAGATAATTCCGTGGGTTCACGAGGTAATGGGCGATCCCCCCTCTCTGCACACGAACCGCAACTAGTGTCGGCAATTCATCTTGTCGGGACTGGCCATAGCTAGGGATCGCAAAGCATCTCCAAGAAAGAACCTCTTCCCCACATGCCGGTGGATACCCATCTTCGTCCAACTGGAGAGTTCCTTTGTCCACTCTCTTTGGAAGCGGCAAGTTCCAAAGATTTGTAATCGATGAAAATGACGCAAATCGATAGGGCTTGTCAAAAATATACGCAAGACAAGCATACAATTTTGCTTGTTCTTCCACCAGAAAAAATCTGTGGTTGCTTTTTGAGTCCACAAAAGAGGATTCGTGCGTCGGGAAAAGCGCAAAATCGGCCGGCGGAGTGTACATGTACTGGACTCCGTTTTCCATCACCATCAAGCTTGCACAAAAGAAATCAAGCTCGGATATGACTTTGTGTCGGAGACGTCTCCTCATATCATGAGTGCTGTAGCTCACGAGAACATTCGTCGACGTTTGTGTGTGCTTCTTCTCTAGTAGCTTCTTCTGAGACTTGAACCGAGATTTTGTCAACTTTGCTCTCGCTAGCACCTGACCTTTAGCGTATTTGTTGCTGTCAAAGTCGTTTCCGTACTTTAGCATGGCTGTTTTCATACTCGCAGACGAGTTTTTCTTGCTGTCGCTCGGAACGAGATTGTCATTATCCGGTTGCGTCATTTTCCCACCACCTTCATTCTTGTCGGTCAATGCATTTTGCACTACCTCTAAAACCTGTTGAGTTCCATTCGAGAAAGCAACATTCTCTTCTTCTGGGAGAACCATTTTCCCTTCGTCGTAGTGTTTCAACGGGGGTCTAGGCCGGATTGCCCTCTGTGGTCGTAGACAACACGTTTCGAGAAGATCCTCCAATTGGCTTCTTCGACGCCTTCGATTTGGTTGCACGGTCCGTTCATTGTTGTTGTTGGATCGTGTTTCACTGGAAGGTTGTTGAAGTGCACAGCTAGAGGTACTCGCCTCGGCGCCAGTTGAGTCTTTTCTTGGCTGGCAAGCACTTTCTGCACCATTTTGGAGCTCAACAACAAGTTCATCAGCAGCTACATTTCGTTGTTTCCATTTTGCCATCTTCTTTTTTTGTCGAGCTACATTTCGTTTGTAGTTCTTGTCTTTCCTCTGTTGCTTCTTCCTGTTGAGTTCCCATCTAGCAGTCTTCCTCATATCAACTGATTGTTGGTCAGCCTCACACCCACCAAATTCATAGTGAGGAGGCAAAACAAATCCATCAGGCATCTTGCAACGAGTCAGAGAAAACATTTCATCAGTGGTCTGGCTGTTACTTTGAAGGCACTCTCGAACAATGGATTGAGGACGTAGAACAGTTGGCGGTGAACAACTTTGTGTAAGTAGCTGGGTTTCATTTGGCTCGTTGAGATCCAAGCTGTAGAACTTGGAGCCACTCATTCCTTGGAATGACACATTCACAATCTCGTTCATGATCGACTGGCCATTTCGTTGTTCCCATTCAAACCGTTGCTCACTGTCAAGCCGTTCACTGCGCACCAGCTTCATGCTGAAAAGTTTTGTCAAGGGTATTTGTTTGGTGTGACTCCTTGACTTGACTTTGTTTTGCTTCTTGTTCGGCCAAGACGCCTTGAAAAACTGAGCAGTGGTAGCAGTGCCAAATCTATCCACAAGACATTGCTTCAAAAAGCACAATGGCTCCATAACTTCCATTTCTCCAGAACCAGGCTTCCACGCTTCAATGAAGCCGGTTGAAACGTTGTATTTTAGATACGGTATCCCAGGAAATACCGTGTCCCGCATTTGCCTCCCCTTCCAAGATTCCGATGTGTTCACACTTTTGGTCTGACACACGTTTTCCTCGCATATAGCGATGGATTCCCCAATGTGATTGGAAGATGCTCGAAGTAAATCTTGTGTTGTCTCATAGTGACCATGCTTTAGGTACCAAGCATTGGCCAAGTCTGAGTCAGCAACGTTTGAGAAAATGCGGTGGAATCCTGTGTCCGGAGGGACTTCTGCATGACCGAGCAAATCTGTTGGGAAAATTCCGATGATTGCTGCAACACCAATCAAAAGGTGAGCAGACAATCTGCCCACAGAGGGTATTCCACACACATGATGTTGTTTGTACAACAAGCATACTGCTGGATCTGTTGGAAGATTTGTGTCATCGTCCAAAGAGCTGCTCATTGAGATGATGCAACAGATTTGGTGATAATAATCTGCAATGTTCGAGCGCAGCTCTTTTTGGTCAAGCCGCCACAGATGGATACCACATTCAATCAATGTTGCAGTCGATATTGAAAGCTGTTTCCTGGTCATTCGGATGTTGTGAAACGGCTGCATCCTCAGGTGGTTTTTGCTTCCTCCATTTAGACGAATCGCCTCCTCCTCCAACCACATGCCTTCATAGACGTTCAACATAAAGTCAATACAGTCACATTCTTCCACATGTTTATTGCAATGACAACAGGGATCAGAGTCAATTCTTTTCATTGCGTTGAAAAATAGACTGGGTTTGTGCCCTGCTTTTGTAGCAATCACCAAAAAGCCCGCGGCCCATTCCTTTGGATTGGACAGCTGAAATTTCCCTAGAAACTGCCGAATCAGAATAGCAAACACAGCATAGTACACTCCAGCTTTGTTCAAGTGAGGAGCAGGCAGCTGGTATGGATCTTCTGTTTCTTGTACCAGCCGAGGTATGCCTTTCAAATTTTAAGAATGATGGAACAATCGATGAGAGCTATTGATTTCAACAACGTCAAAACATTCCATTACCGTACCTTTCAGATTTCGTGGCATGGAGTCGTAGTTCCGTTTGAGTGCCGCTAAGACAGGGCGATACACCTCTACCTTCTGCACAAAATCATATGCAGCTTGTTTTCCATAACCGATAGCA
Source organism: Seminavis robusta (assembly GCA_903772945.1). NCBI lineage: Eukaryota > Bacillariophyta > Bacillariophyceae > Naviculales > Naviculaceae > Seminavis > Seminavis robusta. The sequence continues at coordinate 20,070 of CAICTM010000403.1, read as the reverse complement.
CCCTGACGTATGAGAATATCTCCGTCATTATCATACAGCCATTCCGTTGCAGCAAAACTTTGCTGAAATCAGAATTGCTTGCATCGTTTTGAAAATCTGCATGGATGTCAGAGTAATGATCGCCTGGTGCCACCACAACTTGATCTAAGAGAGCAAGTTCATTGGCCTCATCAGCACTAAGGCAGCTCCACATTTGTACAGACCAGGACAGGTCATGCCCTTTGAGATGTTTCCCTAGTGTTTTGCACGTCTCGCTGCATTCAACAGACTCCAACAATTCTTCAACCACTGCCTTCTGCTTGCGACGATGGAGAGTGATTGCCTCCGCATATCCTCCAGATGAAGCTTCCGCTTCTCCAGTCAATCTGGTGCCAAACTGCTCGCGACGAAAGCGAGCGGCTTTATCGTCCCTTCTAGCTCCAAACACATTCTTGAAATGCCCCCCCGCCCATGTACCAAGGTCGGTGGCACAACGATTCACAGATACTGCCATATCTTTTACCCACTCATCATCAGAAAAGCGAAATCGGTTGGGTCTTGGTAATCCCATAGAATCCATTGAGCGAACAAGGTTGTTGTTTCCGCAACACCCCAAATTGATTGTAAAATTTCCACGGTTCTGGTCCACACTTCCATGACCGCAATCGTCCATTCTGGAATACAAGTCAAGCATATTCAAGCCACAATCTGACAAACTCGAAACTCGGTTGTCCACCACGATGAACCCTCCAGGATCCTGAAATCTTCTATCCAGTGCATCGACAAACTTGACCCGAAAGTCACTGGACGAGCAAGAAAGGAAAGAAGTATGAGCCTGATTGTCGGTTGTTTTTATGATTATTCGACATAGACGAATGAATGATACAACGTACCGATTACTCTGGCTCAATTTCCTTTCCAGCGCATATGCCGCGGATAAGTACTTCCTACCCACCCCCCTCTCAAGAAGATAGTGCCATCCTTTGCCAAGTTGTTTACAAAGATACACCTACAAAAGAGGAAAAAACACAAATTTATAGAGAAGACTCTCACATAGTAGCTTGCTCCACAGCGACACAGTCAGCTCTTCCAGTTGCTCACCTGTCGAACAGCAGGTGGAATAATCCACAGACAGCGAATCTTCTTTTCCCAGCGATCTAGATTGATTCTGTTGTGGGTTGTGATTTTGGGATCCACAATCCAATCATCTTCATCGGCTGGCTCCTCGATAACGAATACCGGGGCTTGCTCATTCAATGCTCTCTGTAGATATTCGTACGAGGTGATACACTCACGACAAGCATCACTGCCAGATTCCAACACGGACTGAACAACCATATTATTCTTCGAAAGTGAGAAAGAACGACCAAATCATCTGTTAGAAGCAATCAAGTAAATCAAGAACACCCACTCAATGCTGTGAGTCAACTGGATGATTCAATGCTTTCTTGGAATTCTGTAGTGTGTTCTTCTGGCGTTGCTGTTCTCATGTCGATGCTGTTGCTTCAAAGTGTTCTCTTGGTTGTTGTTGGCTGGGTGTGTGTCATTCCTGTGGTGGGTCAGGCATTGGGTTTGGAAGTCGAGCAATGCCGACATAGCGCAGTCAAGCATTGGAAAAAGAGTTCCTCATTCAGTGTTGGGTCAAAGGTGATTCAAATGTTGTTGTTGGTGTAGGTTGAGATATGGTGTCAGAGCCTGAGAGAAGTGCTAAACGGCGTTTCTTGATATACTGAAAGCATTCAACCTCGGCGTCATCCATGAAGTCATTGTACGGTTCGTAAGTAAGGGATCCATCGGCCCATTTCACTTGGAAATTTGTACAGAGACCCTTTGAACAACGCATCTCCTTGATCGAAGGGTCCCTGGTGGGAAACAATCTTGACAAAATCGTGCTTCTTTTGAACAACATTTTGCTGCTGGTGTGGCCATACAAAGCTGTCACAGAGTGGTGGAGCAGCCTCATGAACACCAGCATCATTGACTGTCATGACAGTCTTCATTCGATCATCATAGTAATACAGATGTCGAAGAAAAGGAATCAAAGCCTGATTCTTTGAAACTGATCCATCAAGAACTGCGTCAGATTCCAATGTACTCATGGAGGCAATCAATTGTGTTGCTTCTCTCTCAGTCGTACGAAGAAAGAAACTTGCAGATTTCACAACTTCTTTCCAGGGTTGTCCATGTCGTTGTAGTCGCTTCTCAATTTTGTATCTATCCGACAAAAAGGACAAAGATCCAGAGTCTATATAGGTCAAGACTTCCGGCAGCAAGCAAGGGGGAAAGTACGCCACGTAACAACCCAATTTCACTGCCTCGATAAAGCACTTGGAAGTCAGCGAACTTGGAGAAAGCCTTTCCAATCTTGCAGTCATGGATCGAAATGTACCACTCCGTCTCGTCACCCCATAACCACCCGTTCTCAGTTGATGCAAGCATTCCGTTGAGATGTACTCATTCTTGTCAGTGAACTGAGTTTGTGAGATAATCCAATGCAGAATTTGATCCCCTTTGATCACACCACAAGGAATTTTGATTCTCCTTGTTGCAAGTTGCACCAAAAGAGAAAGAATGGAGCCATTCAAACCTTGTCGTAGCACCACTGCCAGAACTGACCCAACAAAGTCCTGAATGAATTCCCCTGCCCGAGTATCTGTTTTCACAATTGCGTAAATGGAGCAAATTGCAACATTCAAATTGCCCTCTCGGACTACCCAATCAATGTTGCTGCTGCTATCAAGTCGAAGGGCCACCAAAGCCCGCCCGGACTGGAACCGACAGTGTGGACTCATCGATCGTTGCAAGTCCTTCACTCCTCGAAGCAATGGAATATAAGTGGTTGCTTTCTTCACAAAATGGTCCACTGAGTCTCTTCCCGTTCCTGTTAAGGCAACTCTTCGAAGGCCCCCAAGTTTCTGCGAGTTAACCCACACAGAAGTGTTTCCAACAGGGCTGGTACGTGGATGAACACTGTTCCGATGGTCAGTATGAAAAAGAATGTGTTCATTGATCCCGTTATCCGATAATCGAATATATGGGAGTGCATTTCTCGGGTGAATCTCACCAGCAGCACATCGGTGAGCAACCCCTCTTCTTGGATGAGCATCTCGAGCAAATCTGGGACCGTTTGACTTCAGAGTGTCAAACGTATTGGTGAATCCCAAGAAAATCTCAACAGCTTGTGGGCTGAAGGATAACCCATTTGTCCCGTGAAATCCTGGTCTCGCAAGACAGGCGAAGGTTCTTGTCCGAATGGAGTTATGAAAGCCAGTGACACCCAAATCCAAGAACTGATGTCCGCGCTGGTTATCATGGGAAGTATGCTCAACTAGCATGTCAATGACAGTGCTCCAGCTAATCATTGAAAGGATGCGAGCTGACACATCGCTCACAACATACAAAAAGTCGTCCCGAAATACATTCGTTTGATGTATTCTGACAAAGTTCCTGCGACAACTGATGTCAAGTAGATGATCGTCAACAACAGAAATTGGTTGTATCACATGCACCTCAATCAATTGTCTTCCACCCAATCGTTTATTCGCAGCGCTGACATAGCCAAGCAACTTGTCCAACCACGATCTTTCCTCTTGTCCATGCGGAACTGTTTTCAGTTGAGCCGCCACATAGAACTGTAAACCATTGTAAGATTCGTTCTTTCAAGCAAGTTCACAAATGTAGAATATATGATATAAGCTTACCTGAGACACATCTGGGTACAGGACGTATACCCTTGCCACATGCATCAAATAGTATTCAACACTGCACCGTTGAGCAATTGATGTTGGACCTTGATGTGATGGCGGTGGCACTTCAAAAACCAATAGGTGTCCTTCCAGTCGCACTCGTTCAGCAAGCTGCGCATTCTTGCTAGCAAAAATCATCCTTGGCCCCAACTTATCCAGTCAACCACAATCAGAAGAAGCCTTACGCTCCAGAATGTCTCACCTATAAAAAGCAAACAAAGAGATGAACTGAATCATTGACCAGGAACTGTGGCAGCAACAATGAGTCCAGCCATCAATTGCCTCACCTATATATGAAACATCAAAAGCCAAGGGCAAGTCAGTTGACCAGAGCTCTAACAGATGACAAGTCAGTTGACCAATGCTCCAACAGATGCACTGAAACATTGACCTGGAACTGTGGCAGCAACAATGGGTCCAGCCATCAATTGTCGCACCTATATATATGAAGCATCAAAAGCAATGGGCAAGTAAGTGCACCAGAGCTCCAACAGATGAACCCACACATTGACTTGCAGCAACTACTAGAGCAACAACTTGCCCAGCCATCACATGTCTCACCTATCATAAGTAAGAATGGAGCCATAGAACGAGAAAAGCAAGAACGGACAAGTTAGGCAAAAAACTTCAACCAGCATCAGCCAGCAATATTGACCAAATTTGGGGCCGCCATGCGAATTAAATTTAATCAACTTGCCTTAGTATCGATAACACCAGGCTTCAATTTTGTCCTCCGTTATTGTTTTATTTTTTTTTTCAATTCTTTGTGTCGACGCTCCTTAGCTACGAACGCCGCAGCAAACTCGCTTTGAACGGCGGATTGTCCTCCGTTATTGTTGATTCTTTGTGTCAACGCTCCTTAGCTACGAACGCGGCAGCAAATTTTTGAACGACAGAGCGTGGGTGGCTCTCGTATCGGAAAACTCAAATGAAGGTAGATTCACAGCCGAAAAGACAGTTCGATGCCTTTTGTAGTATTTGACCGTGCAATTAATGATCTCGGATACCTCTCAACAGCAAATATGTGATCAATCTCCCTGAGCCCGGATGAAACACGAATCCAGTGGGAAATGAATAATATGATGGTTGTCGTGGCGGATTCGTCTTGTTTTGTTCTTGCTACTTCTATCCCAGCAAATTGATGCTGTTATTGACCGCACAGGATAAAGAACTTGGCTAGAGCGTCTCAAATCTGTCTTCAATCCGAGATTGACTGTCGCGAGACCAACTTCCCTAGGCTCCGATGAACGTGAGCCCAGTGGGAAGTTTCGTACAACACTAGAGTCGTTCTCTTCTTAGAAGCATTGATATGATGGCGGCTGCTACCGACGCTTGTGACTGCCACTCTTTCCTCTTGTTCTTTCCGCCCCCCTCGAGGAGATCCGATCCTGCCACAGCACTCTGGTGCCGCTACCAGAGATCACCAACAGACAACACAGCTGCTGCTATCAGCCGCAGTCAAAGCAGTGATGATATGATGGATACGGCCGTGCTATCAACCACAGCAGCCGCAGAAGCGATCTAATGCCGCAGCAGCGATCTAATGCCGCCGTCAACGGCAGACAACGCCGACGCCAAGCACAATCGACTCTGGGATGGAAGAGACAACTGATGCTACAACAGAATAGTCACTCTGTCCTTGTCTGTTCAACAAAACCGCTTTCGACACTCTACCAACAGCAGGAACAACTTGAAACCAAAGGCTGCGTCCAACAAGATTGTGTCTCCCAGCAAATCTCAATTTGGGAATGACCCTGTAGAACCCAGTACAATTTCTACTGGCAAAAATGTTCAACCACTGGCCGCCGTGTTGAGGCAAAATTCTGACAGACCAACCCCAGAGAAAAAGATGGGTTGGCGAATCGAAGCAAGCGGCGGCCTCTGCCATCACGCAAAGATCGACAGCGAAGCGATGTTCACTGTGTCTTCATTGTCGCTTTTCTTCTTCTTCACTCCATTTTCAATCGAAGAGAAGATCGACACTCGATTGTTTTGCACCAGAAGCACGCAGCATAGCGGCTACAGTCTGTATCATGACTAGTTCTTCTACTGGTCCTCCGCTGATTCTCTCCCCCGAGGTTTTCCGAGCCAGATTCGCCATCCTTCGCAAGCACTATGAACGAAATGGCCATTGTCGCGGTGTAAAGAATGGTAGGATTACTGACTTTACTTCCATGGTCCGAAGTGGAACGATCCAGTTGGCCCCATGGCAACGCGGTGCCTTAGAGTCGATCGAGTTTGACTTTGAGACCCACCGGCAAAAGGCGGAATGGTTGGCAACCTTCTACATGCTCTCCCACTTGCTCCGAATGGGTCACACTATCGATGACAAGATGAAACAGTGGATCCACACGCAAAAACTTCGTCACCTCCACAACAAGTTGTCGAAAGATCGAGTGGCTCTCCTCAACAACATCCACTTTGATTCAATCCCGCATATGCTGCAGGATGTCGTGGAAGAACCCCGTAACAGCTCGGACAATACAGGCATTTTTCTCGGAACCACACCCTGCCACTCAGGCAGTCCAACCGGCGCCACAACCAGCTTGCCCGCTCAAAGTCCATTCGGGGCAGCTCATGTCATTCCACGGGAAAAGCGGACCGCATGGGACTCGTATTTCCAGGCTCTTCGCACGAACATCGCCGCCGACCTGGTGGACGCCGACCTGCGAACTTGGATTCGCGAGCAACAGGTCAACTACCATAGTCTCACCGAGTACCGTCGCGAACGATTGAAAGAGATTGGATTGGGTTCCTCCGATCACGAGGACAAGTTGCAACGGAAACGAACCAAAGGAATGAATCAGCGGACTCTCTACTGGGACGACATGTGGGAAGACTTGAAGGCGTGTCGTGATCACCATGGTAACGATTGGTTGTCGACTGTTCCGGAAGAACTCGGCAAGTGGTTGCGACGACAGCGACTCTTGTTGGACTCGGATCAACTGTCGGATGCCCGGCAAGCCAAGTTGGCGTCCATTGGCATTGTTCCAATATACGAGGAGGGCGTGTCGGCGTTGGCAACCAAGAAGTCTCATGATCCTCTCACAATGACTGCGCCCCACCAGGGTATCCGTCGAGTGAGCTTGTACTGAGCGAAGAACAATAGAAAACGAGAAACGAGAGAGATACAGAGGCAGGGAACACACGAACGAACAGGGACCGAGGCAGTCAGGTCTGCGCTACACGTTCGCCCCGGGCTATGCCATTCGATCCACACTCGCATGTACGATGGAGCAACACAGGAAGCGACTGCGCTACAACCGTACTCATAGGAACGACGATCAAAACAAATTCGATATCATTCATTCTTCGTGTACTTTGCTATACCGGTAGCAGGCCTCCACGTTCCTCGTACCGGTATGACAACGCTGGCTGTTGATTGAAAGCAGCTGCTACCATACTGTTATTCCTGTTGAAGAGTCCGCATACGGTAGATAAGGGACTCTAGATCAACTATTCTAGTCTCAGATGAGACTGCTACCGGTACCGGTACCTGTATCGGTACAGTACACGTACTGGTACCAGGTACCGTACTGACCAACTTGAAGCTCTGAAGTAACCAAATCCCAGTACGGGTACGGTACATGATGTAAATAAAAGAATCTTCGCCTAATACAGTTTACGCTGGCTTGTAATTTGAGAACCCACTTCTTCCGAGAAGCCAAATCCAAACCACAGCTCGGCACATCCAAAGCTGAACGGGCACTGATCTGTCGTCGACCATTTGGTCGCAGCATATTTCTACGATCCGAGTTGGAAGACCAAAACTACGGCTGTACGCCACCTTCCTCTTGTTGTGATCCACGGGTGCGCTTTTCATTGAAATTGCGGAAAGATGGGTAAGAAGTCGAAGTGTCGAAGTCAAAGACGGTTAACAAATCACAGCGGTTCTGCTCTGGTTGCCACAAGGTGGAATACGGAGATGTTCGGTTCAATCAATGCCCCCGATGCTCTGAAGAATGCTTTGTGCCAACGCTTTTCTGTTCCCAAGCGTGCTTCAAGAAAGCTTGGCCGGAGCACAAAAAATGGCATAAAAAATTAGGAGAGAAAGAAAAGGATGGCCTAAAGGAAGCCATTGAACATTATGAAAGAGTGAGACCGCAGAGAACACAGAGTACACAACCTGACCCTTATTTGTCCGGTCTGTCTCAAATGGATCCTTTTGTGAAGGCTGGAGACATCAATGGTGCCAAGAAATCCATGGAAGCTCTCCAGAAGCTTGACCCCTCACGACCAGAAGCATACCAGCGTCTTGCCGTATGTTTCGAGATATCAGGGCAAACGGCAGAATGTCAGGCATGCATGGAGGAAGCATGTAAGCGATGGGCATTGATTGCTCTGACAGGACAAAAGGAGGGTAAAGTTGCCACAGAAGGCTACATCAAATATGGCTTGGTTTCGTGGGCTTTGTGTGTTCATGCTGTCTTCAAGCGGTGCTGCGAAGCACTCTGCGTGCGAAACCAGATTGGTGGTGCCATGATGGAATGCTCAAACGCGTCACAAAGGTGGCACTCACTGCAGCCAAGGCAGGCCTAGAAGATCCAAAAGTCGCAGTATATTATTCCCATTCTCCAACAGAAGATACTATAGGCGCACTGGAAAATATGCGGGTCCAGGCGCTTTCTGGATGTAACGGTCAGCAAGCCATCCCTGTGACCCGCAAAGAGGAAGAAATAGAGGAAACCAAGAGAATGTTCCGGGGTGCCTTGGAAGATGTTGAAGGTGAAGCCAAATCCGACATGTTGCTACGCATGGGCAATGCCCTGAAACAGATGACTGCGGAGCAAACCAATGCTTCTGCTTTGGAGTGTGGAGAAGCTGGTTTGTGGGTCCTTGTTCATGGCCTGAGCTGCCAAACTGGACAGCCACTGAATGGCAAACTGGGCCTGGTCTTCAAGGATGGATTGGTAAATGGTAAAGTTGCTCTGGAACTTGAAGGAGTTGAGGAATTCTATTTACTCCAGCCCTCCAATCTACAACAACTCCCATTCTCGGAGCAACAATTGGCCCTCATTTCTACCCTGGATAAAGCAGAGCAGTGGAAGTATGTGCGAGGCCGCTTCATCCTGGGTGAAGATGCTCGCCGTTTCTTGGCTAGCTAGTTATTAGAGCCAACCAATCTCCCCAGCGTAAAAAATACACCGTGACTTTCGAAGCTATTGTAAATCAGCTTAACCGGCTTTGTAGTTTAACAGTATCTTTGCGTTGAGCGACGAGCCCACTCCAACACCCCCCCTCGCAGGTCGCAGAAGCCGAAGACTCACTTGTCGGTTCACTCCCTCGTGCCACCAAACGAAGCTCTTTAATAGTTCATCATGTCCGAGGAAGCTTCTCACAGTAAGAACAATGTCAACGATGGGTCGGATAATGAGGCTGACGGCGGTGTACGACGGAACTGGGAGGCATCGTTCTTGGCTCTGCTCGACTACAAGAACATTTACGGCAACACGTTGGTTCCGTCGGCCTACGAGCAAGACACTGCCTTGGGCCATTGGGTCCGCAAACAGAGGCGATACGAGTCCTCGGGAAAGTTGCCTCCCGATAAGCGTCAGAGATTGGACGCGATTGGATTTGTATGGAAGCTTCGCGGTGAGCAACTTCCAGAACGACAGCCGTCTACCAGACGTCAACAAAAAGAAAAACCAGCACAACAAAAAGAGAAACCAGCACAACAAAAAGAAAAGCCACCCCAGCATGTGCTGTTTCAAAAGCCCAAGCCAAAACCAGAGCCAATGCAAGTTCGATCGGCGAGTCTTACTTCGGAGAACCACAAAGCGATTAGTGCTGCAGCTCTCAAGAAGCGAAACTGGGACGAAAGTTTTGAGGCTTTGGTAGTCTACAAGGAAGAGTTTGGTCATACCAACGTGTCCAGAAGGTAAGTAATATATTCGTTGGAGTGCCTTTTCTTGTGCTCTTTTTAGTATCCCTTTTGATCAGCGTGGAACTGACGCGTTTGCATATTTAATGTGAATGTAGCTACCATGACCATGCGCTTGGCCAATGGGTAGGGAAACAAAGGAGACAACAATCCAAGCTTACAAAGAAACAGCGTGAAAATCTCAAGTCTCTTGGATTCGATTTTGCACGTGTTGGCACGAGAAGTAAGGATGTCTGGGAGGATAACTTTGCCATGTTGGCACAATATCAAGAAGAACACGGAGGTAAGCACGGTGCTGAAGGAAATAATGACATGGTGTAGATGCTCATGTTCATTTGTTGCGATATCTGTTCAAATTGCCAACAGATTGTATGGTGGATGAAGACCATGAACTTTCAGCGTGGGTAGCCGAGCAACGTCAATCGTTTCTAGAGGAAAGGTTGCCCCCCAAACGAGCAAAGTCGCTAGAGTCCATTGGGTTTCAGTTCTATACCGACCCATCTATATTGGACGACATCAACATTAATAGAAAGGGCATCACGGGTAAAAAAGAGAAAACTTCACTCTCGGAGAGATGGGGAGTGCAATACGAAAGTCTTGTCCTGTTCTACGAGCAAAATGGACATTGCCTAGTGTCGAGGGGCACGCACAAACAACTCAGTTACTGGGTAACACGACAACGACAACTCAATCTGCAAAACAAGTTGAAACCAGAACGAAAGGAACTCCTGGATGAAATCAACTTTGAATGGTACAGCGGTATCAACGAACTGCCAGAGCATTACTTTGACGAAATGCTGCAACGCCTGGAGGACTTCAAGTTAGAATTTGGTCATGTGGAAGTACCGATAAGTTATCGGAGAGGCGGTTTGGGACAATTCGTTGAGTCGATGAAGTTGACAGGGGCAGAAGGCCAAATGTTACCGGAAGAGGCCCAAAAGCTCTTGCGGCTCGGCTTTGCCTGGACAGAGAATCGAAAATCATGGTTCAAGCATTATGAAAGGGTTGCCGACGAAATAGAATCAAGTCGAGGTTGTAATGAATTGATGCTGTCTGGGAGATCAGAGAGGTGGCTGAAAGTGCAGTTCATGCTCCTAGAGTACGATCTCCTGCTTCCAAAGCGAGTGGAAAAGTTAGAAGACTTGGATGCTGAGTGGGATGGAGAAACGCTGTTGTCGAAGGAGAACGATGGAACCGACAACACTCCGGGGGATAACTCGGATTCTGACAACGAAATCTTCTCGACGGGAGCCATGTTCAAAGCTGCGGCGATGGCATGGTCGCCTGACGGCAAGACGAAGCGTGTTGATGTCCCAGAGCAGCAGAAGGCGAATCGAGCAGAAGACACAACCAATCAAACAGGACCTGGCACTCCAGCGAAGGATCAGGAACAAAGCGCTATGGATATCAGTCCGACAGAAACCAACCATGATGACAGCGGCAAGGACTGTACAGGTCCAGAAGCCGCGGAAAAAGACTCTGACACAATTCAACAATCTGAATCTACGGAAGGCCAAGCTGCCGCTGACAGTGAAGCCGAAAGAGTCGATCAAACCAACGCCCCAGCGCCCGAAAGCGGGGCTGAGGCTGGGCCCGCGGAGCACGATACCGCCTCGACAGAGAAGATTGATACCGACAAGGTCGAGGGATCCAAATCCAGCACGGACGAAACCCGGCCGACCCAGTCCAAGCGGCAAAGTCCAGATACCGAAGAAGCCGAAAATGCGACTGCCGGCGATGTTGTGGAAGGGGAACCACTGCCAAAGAAAGCACGAGTGGAGAAGGTCGACGGTGAACAGCACAAGCAGGAGACACCGATTGACCCTTCCGATGGCGTAGCAAATGCAGCAGAAAACGCGAAGACTGAACCAGAAACGAAGCCGGCGGAGACAGGCGAGTCCGTTGCCGACGAATCACAGGACACTGATAAGTCCGCTATGGATACTGGAGAACCAGAGCAGAACAAAGACGACGAGGTTCCACAAAAAGAACAAGAAGCAGTTGATGTGTAGGTTGTGGTTTAGTTAGACGTTGTAGAAATGTATTTTTGCTAGAAGCTGTGTAGAAATGGATGTTTGCTTGAGTTTGTGTACTTTTGACGTTGTAGAAATGGATTTTTTGCTTTCGCGATCAAGCCTGATGCTACCGGTATGGACCATGAAAACACATGCACCTTCCAGAAGAAATCTTGCAATCTGCGATGATAATAACCAGCCGGATCACCTCCTAAAACTAATGTAACCTGTAGTACCAGTCTTCCTTGTCGATTCCGTACGAATTTGCATAATGAGGCGCATCCTTGTATTTGCATGCACGCCACAGCGACACCACCGTCGCCACGTTGGAGTCAAAGGTTCCAACAAAGTAGGTTGCATCCGTCATGAGGTACAGGTCGGCAAAGAATTCGAGTGCATTTTCAAAGTTTTCATATGCCAGATCATTTTCCAACCCGGAGGCTTCTGCCCGGGTCAGATGATAGACCGTGCAGTTGACACCATAATGCTCCAATGCGGCATTCACCTCGTAGACTGCAGAAAAATCATCCGAGGAGACAAAGCAACTGTCGATGTTTTTGTTGGGCGCCACTTTGAGGAGCTTTTCGACATAATTTTTGCCGGGATAAATCGTGTGTTCTTTTTTCTGATCCGCTCCTCGTCGCACATGAAATGCCACGGACGTTCCTTCACGAAGATTGGGGATGCCATTTCGTTGGATGAGGTATTCAATTTCCGCCTTGGCGCGGGGATTCAACTGAAAGCTGGAACATGCTTCTTGTACAAATCGATTGTAGAGCGTATCTCCATTGGTGCCGTACTCCTGCTCAAAGGCGTTTCGGTATCCCTGGAAGAGTGACGACATGATTTCCACCTTTCCTTTCTGCAGGGGGCGTCGTGTTCCCAATTGAAAGACTTTGGCATAATCCGGAACTCCAAAGTGGCGTTGGAATACCTCCTTCCACTCGCCTTTTGCCAGGACTGGAAATTTGGGAGTAAAGAATCCCTTGATCATTCCCACAGTTTCGTTCCAACTGTATCCGTACTCGTTATCATCGACAATGAATCCACGGTCGTGTTCGGTGTAATAAATTTTCTGTCCCATGACATTCATCAATTGCGAGCAGAGGCCACTTCCACGGACCAGCGTGAGAGTTGTCATTTCATGGCTATCAATAATATTCCTGTAATACTCGACCCCAGCGCCACCTTCAAAGTCGTCGCCATCCTTGTCGTCGTCGCAATCCCCTCCAAAATCGACAAAGAGCATGACCAACAACATAATCAGCAGGATCGTCACGGCGCCACACCAGAGTTTCCCACTGGTCATGGCGGCATTATAACTGGCCTCGTGTTCTTTGAGAACCATATCTTCCATATCGCCTTCTTCTTCATCGCCCGGTTCATCTCCAAATTCTTCCCGAACCGTATCGGAAAAGGGAGCTTCAGTGCTTTCGTTCAACAGAGATCGCAATTCTTTGCCTCCTGTCACTTTCGGAGGTGGTGTGGCCTCGGTAACTTCCGGTGGGGTAGCTTCTTCCGACGTCGGAACAAGTTCCATCTTGCTGCTTCGGAAATTAATTTTGGAAGAGCGGTCTACTTCTTGTGAGAGTACCAGGTAGTGAAAAATGAACTGGGGTTGTCGTGAAGCGACGAGTGGCAACCGGCAGCACCCAGAGAAGGCTCATGCGAGAAAAGTGGTCCGCGTGTATCTTGTCGATGGATATCCCCGAGCGTCTCACATTTTTCATTCTTTGTTGATGTTATATGCGTTTACAAACCGGCAGAGCTGCATTGGAATTGAGGTTCCGCACCTCTCGCCCTCTCCACTCACCAAAAGATAGCATTGTTTTCAAAGTTTCTTCAATCCTTGGGACAATATTATACATCGCTTCCAATGGATAGATTGTGTTGTACTAGTATATGACTTAGTTTTGGTGATCAGTTCCAACGATTGATTAGATGATGAACTACCCGTTGACCTCATTTGCATCAATGGTCCATTTAGAGGGGTAGTTTCAAGGACTGGTAACAGCTTCCATGCCTTTTTCAAAAGTGCGTGTTGTCTTGGTTGGTACTAATGATGATGTATAGAAAGTGGGGTACATTTATTACTTTTCCTTTTTTCCGTCCCCTGGTGATGGCTTGGCGAGACCGGCCAAGGTTCCCAACCCCACCAGCAAGAACAACACACCAAACGCACCATTCACATAGGCAAAGATACCCATCAGCTGGGTAAACTCTCCCTGATATACTTCCACAGCAAACGTGTTTGTCGAAATGGCCAGTTCCGTGTGGACCGTCACCGCAATTCCCGCGGCGACACCCAAGGCTGGAACGGCACGGTCCTCTGGCTTGATGTATTGGGCAACCGACAAGAGCAATATACCGCACAACAAAATAAAACAATGCTCCAGACGACCCGCCACGCAGGATGCACCCGTGTTGCTGGAGGAAGTCAGCGCTTCGAGTTCCTCCACAACAATTGTCGCTCCTTCCACAGCGGCTCGATAATCCCAAAGGTTCATGAGATTGACCAACGTAAAGAGAGTGCCCTGAAGCATAAAGACGCCCGTCGAAATTGCGCGAAACATCTTTGGAGTGGAGGGGATAGTAAATATATGAGGAGAACGAGCAGCGTCTGCTACTAGCTAGACCTTTGTCAAATGGGCCAAGGACGCTTCTTTGTTTCGAGTTGACAATTTCATGAGGGGAAGGGATGGGATCTTGTTCTTGTTCCCTGGTCTTCTTGTGAAAGATTCAGCCTGCAGAGCCGTACCGGTACCGGTACATGGGAGCGAAGGCAACGAAACCTTTCACGCTTCCACGTTCCTCAGGAAGAACAAGGACCAACAACCACACGGCAGAAAGCAAAGCTTCAACGAGCACACTTCAATCGACCACGGCGACATGAGCACAAGCGAGCAAAACAGCAAACATCGATTGGACATCCCATCGTTGTGGCCAGCAAAGTGGCCAGCAAAGAGGCTTCTCAAATACTTTTATGTCTGTTAGATTCACTCCAATCCAATAGCAGCAAAAGCAAGCAGAAGCAGGACAAGTTCTGGAGTCTGCCTTGGCTCTACAGGATCAGGTGAATGCAATCACGAATGCAGTTGTCCAGCAGGCAAGGACCAAGCTCAAATGTACCCCAGAAGATTCCTGCTTGCTCCATGAGGAACAAGATTTTCCCATTTGTTGGGACAGGCCAATTTGTCTTTGTGGCTCCAGTCAGTCACAACATGAAGAAGCTCTACAAAGAATACTGCGAAACTGCGAAGAATCCAGTGGTTTCTCGTAGGCTACCTTGTGATACTGTCTACAGTGCAGTGTTTTGTTCAGTGTCTCGTGCAGGCTATTGGTACACCCACCAACATGCTGGTGCTGGTGGACAAATTGATGGCAGTAAGGTATGTGCTATGGCTGCCAAGTTGGGTAGTCTTGAAGTTCTGAAATGGGCACGCAACAAGGGATTTGATTGGAATAGAACAACATGCAGCAATGCTGCAAAGAATGGCCACATGGAAATCTTGAAGTATGCCCATGAGAATGCCTGTCCATGGGATGGCCGTACATGCTGGCTTGCTGCCTCCAATGGCCATTTGGAGATCTTGAAATATGCCCATGAGAATGGCTGTNGCCCACGAGAACGGATGTCCATGGAATGAATCCACGTGTTGGTATGCTGCCTCCAATGGCCATTTGGAGATCTTGAAATATGCTCATGAAAATGGCTGTCCATGGGATGATCATACATGTCAGGCTGCCGCTGAAAATGGCCATCTAGAGATCTTAGGGTACGCCCATGAAAACGACTGTCCGTGGGATGAATGGACATGTACCGCTGCCGCCGAAAATGGACATTTGGAGGTTTTGAAATATGCTCATGAGAATGGCTGTCCATGGGATGGAAGAGCATGCTATTGGCCTGCCCAAAGTGGCTATTTGCAATGCCTCAAATATTCCATTGAAAATGGTTGCGACTGGCAAGAAGGTTTATTGAATCATTGTAGCCGTGGGTGTGAAGCGACAAGGGCTTGGGTTGAAGATTTTTTATCCAGCAGCAGAATGCCTTAAGACTCTCTTTGAATCGAAGCTCTGGTCACACCTCCGTTTATGCTTCTGCTGACTAAAAAGGAGTTGTAGCTAGCCAGCAAAGACGTTCACAGCACCAATTTGGACTCCACCTCCTACCAACACAAAATTCTCTCGTTGTTTTGTTTGCTCAGGAATGCAAGAAACTTTCCTAGAGTAAAGGCCCATGCATCCCTTTGTTGTTTCCGGGGATGGCATGCTTGATCCCCAAGCCAAAAGTCTTTTGCAACACCTTGCCACTGTCAACGCAAACAAAACTCCACATTCGTATTCCCAAGGGATGTTCTACATCAGGACATGACTGGACTCTCAATTGCCCTTGTAAAGCCACCCATTCATGTCTCCATGTATCCCACAAAGGCAAGCCCTTTGGCCCCCATGTTTGTCCCCAGTTTGTTGCCCCTGATCCCATGGAACCTACACAGTACATGTAGAGCTAGTCCCCCCGCTTCCCTTGTTGCACGTACAAACCAGGGTTCGCTAACCTGATAGATTTGAGGAATAGGTTACTAACCTATACACTAACCTGGTAGAAAATTGCACTAGGTTAGTGTATAGGTTACTAACATGATAGAATTTTTGTAGTAGGTTAGTGTATAGGTTAGTGTCAGGTATTTATCAGGTAACCTGTAGGTTACCTGATAAAGTAACCTGGTATTGTCATAGTAAGTTTGTTTGTTAGTTTGTTAGTTAGATAGGTAATAGGTATTGCCATTGAGTTGCTAGGTAACAGAGATAGCTACCCTTGACGAGTGAAAGGTGTGAGACTTCCATCGTATTGCCACGCAATGCCACGCCATGCCTAATCGTCACCATCCAACAAACCCAGGTCCTCAAGCATATCTTCCATGTCACTCGTAATCTCATCTGACTTCATATCCGCAGTAGTGTTGCTCAATAGCATTTTGATCTTTTCCTTTGCCTTATCCAGATAGCCCTCCTTCAAGTACTAGCAGTACTTCCGCAAGAACTCGGCATTCTTGTAGACGAGAACCTTCATTTGGAAGGTGACATCACCTTGCAGAGCATTGGGGATTCCGTCCATCCAAGTCGCCGCACTAAAGGTTCGTTCTTGGAATCCATTGCTGTCGAGAAGGGCAAGGATGCAACAGGCCACGGCATAAATCAAGGGATAGGTAATCTTCCCTTCCCGCTCCCACCAGTCCATGATATCAAAGTGTTGGACGATCTTCTCCACATTTTCAAGCCAACAGATCTTGTTTGTTCCGAGCCGATCAAGAACATCCTGGGGGACGGGACGAGACTTCTGTAGTTTGAGAGCAGTAGTGAGATGAAAGTCTTGTGAGAACCATGCCTCTACCTCTCGCTCCACTCGATCCCCAAGAGCTGCCTGGACTGGAACTTGTTCTTCGTTCCTTTGTTTCTTCCTTCTCAATTTCTCGAAGTCACTGACCGTGGGGTCGTCGTCGTAGTATTCCACAAAGGTAGCCCGGGCCACCATTTCAGGATCCTTGAGTAGCTCACTGCAGATCTCTCGTACTTCCTTCATTAGGATATCTTTGACGAGCTTCTTTAGATCGGATGTCAGAGGCTTGTACTTAGCAAAGAGAGGAATGAAACGGCGACGGGTAACCGGATAGAGTAACCGGACACTAACCGATGCACGAACCGGATAGAAAATTGTATTAGGTTAGTGTGTCGGTTACTAACCTGGTAGAAATTTTTTACCAGGTTAGTGTAAAGGTTACTCTATCCGGTTCCGGTTACCGGTTCTTTCGCAAGTAACCGGTAACCTAATATATCAGGTTAGCGAACCCTGGTACAAACCAAAACTAGAGTAAAATGCGATTTACGACCGACCTTTCCCCGGATTATTCTCTTAAGAGGTGGATCTCGAATATTGTACTTCTAAGTAACTGAATCGAAAGGGCACATGTTGTTGAGTATCCCATTAAATTCCCAAGATCAGAGTGTACTTATTGGTGGAGTTATGGTTGATTGAAAATATCCTCACTTTTGTGACGAATTCTTTTTCTCGGCAGTTTAAGACTTTACAGTACTTAACTGCGTAGGATCCTACATAGGAGAGTCCTGTAAGATCCTACGGAACACTTAGGAAGCACCTCAATTGCTCTGGTACCGAAGCTACGTAGGATCCTACGTAAGAACCTCTATTAATTACATGGTCTTAATCTTCACCCGGTCTTAAAATGACTTTTACTCTAACTGCTCTCGGTGGGTTGATGGGTTACTCGGTACCGGTATGGTTAGTTACATGTAGTTAGTTCTGAGTGATGTTTGCAAAGGGACTGAAGTCAATCCCGACTGTATCACTAGTACGATATTTCGCGACCCATCTATCTTTCGATGAAGATCCTTGCAATGGCTCTGCCTGTCGTGAATTCACACAGGACACGCCACAAACACAGGCCAAACTTGGGTCCATCATTATCCATCCAAAGACTCACTCCTCCGCAGTACAAGACAAGCACCATGGCAAACGTACACGGCCTCTTCAGCGGCGACGACAATAAGGAAGACGAGGAAGAAGATAACACCAACAACCGCTATGTGGGTGGCATAGGTGCCCGAGGAGGGGGAAGGTACGAATTGCTCAAGATGTGATTATTTGCTGTTTTCAGTCCTGTCTGTAGTGTTGTTTTATCGATCGGCATTGGCATTGGCTCTTCTTCTTTGTGCCGGTATGGTAAACTCACTCGCTCTGGTTACCTTTTGCACACTAAACTCTGCTGCTTTGACTTACTGACTATGGAAACGGATGATTATTTTTGCTTTGTTAGCGGGTTGGCCGTGGAACCCAACCATGACGAAGAAGCCGATCCTCGTGATTCGGTCTTTTCGCAGGCAGAAAATGTCGGACCGGGTGGAGCAGGAGAGGAAGTGCGTCGGACCATCACCATGTACCGCAACGGTTTCATTGTCGACGACGGTCCATATCGCCGTTTGGACGATCCGGCCAATGCCGAATTTCTGCGTTCGCTAGCACAAGGCGTGACGCCTCGTGAATTGTTGAGCGAAGGAGACGTCACCGTCGGTCTCATTGACAAACGCAGCGAAGAGTACATTGAAAAATTCCAGTCCTTTTCGGGAGCGGGTGCTAGTTTGGGAACCAAAACGACCGGGGAAGAAGGCGGCAGTGACACGGTAGATCCAGCAACACTTCCGCCACAACCACCCGCCGTGGATGCCAGTCAACCCACGACGTCCATTCAGGTGCGATTGCCCAATGGAAAACGCAAAGTCGTCAAAATCAATCTGTCTTCCTCGGTCACGGATCTCGCCGCTCATTTGCGGGATGTGGCATCGGGACGATTCCGACTCTTGGCTGGATTCCCGCCGGCACCCATTACGGATTTGACCCAATCTGTGGAGGCAGCTGGACTCAAGGGAGCTTCTGTGTCCATGCAAGCGGCATAGATCGACAATACAAAAGAAAATATTCAACAAACAAGAGAAAATAATATTCAGAAATTCTTGCGCACAGACCAAATCCGTTGTGTGGAAAAAAGTGTGTGCCAAGAACAACACGCCCCAATGATCGCACGGTGACTAAAACAATACACAAATTCGAAGCAAGACGATTGTCCGCTTAGTCAAACGTAAAAAAGATCAAACCATATTCCATAAACTATCTAGATGCTCGGATCTATCTCCTGCCCATGATTATTGTCCAGAGTTTTTTCATCACTCTTTTTCGTTGGGCTTTGAAGGAAACCCACAGTTGTCTGGAAATACTGGTACAGTATCCCTCAAGGAGTTTGTCAGATGAATGGCACCTGTGTTGGCGTTGCCTTGGATCCCCGTGACCAAGTTGGTGGCTTGTCATGGACTGTACTGGTACCGTACCAATGCGCCATGTGGTTGTTCTTGCGTATTCGAGGATGCTGGCAAAATCTGAGTAAGTCATCATCGTTGATTGTCTCGATTGGGCGGCAAACAATAGCGCTAGCTTGGCTTGGCTCTTGCATTGTTTTATTTGCGGCAAGAACGTTTTGCCCACATGGATTGTTTGTGTCTGGTTTACGATTGAAAAACACCTCAGTTAGAATAAGCCGCCATTTGGAAGGACAAAAGTGCTAAGGTTTGCTATTAAATCTATCATTCCAAGCCCCTACCAGATAGATTACAATCAATCCCAGCATCTCCCTCCGATTCTAGCTAGCTGGCGTCCCTGGGTGGTCAACTATATCTCCCGAGCCCACTCAGAATTCCTCCAACATAATCAGTTCTTGTCCGTCCTCGCCGCTGGCAAAGGTGTCGCGCGTCATGATAGAAGGAGTCGATTCTTCCTCCGTGTCGTCCCGTCGCTCCGGTTTTCCATACTGGTACATCGGCAACATTGACCTGAATGTTTCTGGCCAGAAGGCACTGCCTTCTTTGCTCTGATAGTGAT
>CAICTM010000402.1:67500-69518 GCA_903772945.1 Seminavis robusta | reverse complement strand
AGTCGTGTCCAATCATGGCATTGATTTCCGGGTCCATGGGGACTCCCACGTAGGCGACAACTCGTTCGACGGGTTCTCCGTCTTTCCATTGGCTGGCATCTTGTACGCATTCCAAGACGGCCGGATATTCGTCCTTGTAGTGAATCCACGTAGTCCCCAGGCTGTAGCCAAAGGCCGGCGCGAATCTAGAAGATTCGACCCTTAGGGCTAGAGCTAAAACGACTTGTGTTCAAGGTCGCCACCAGGCAAGACAAAGCAATAGACTAGGCACCTCCACTACTCCAAAGCACCTCTATTGAAGCGGCGCATGGGAAGCACCTCTACGGTACCGGTACTGTATGATACGACTGGCTGTAGAGGTACGAATCCAAAGCACCTCTACTGGTATCGAAGCACCTCTACCGTTATCGAAGAACCTCTATCAACACCTCTGTACAGTACACGTATCCTCTATCGACTCTGGTTCCTCTATCCACAGCCAGTCAACACTCCTTTCTACACTCCTTCCTCTACTGACAGCCTCAAGAAGATGGTCAGGCAGAGATGCTGCCTAAGGGATCCTCCAAGGCTATTACCACCACAGAGATCTAGGATACTACATGTATGTATCGGTACTACGATACCAGTCTACTAGCTAGGTCTTACTGTAGTTGTACTATAGGCATTACTGTACAATCCGAAGAGTATTACCAGAGTCTTAATGCACTGCAGGTCTTAATACCCAGATCACTCTAGTCTAATGCACTCAGAGTGAATGTAAAACAGAGAGTAAGGAAGGAAAGGGTTTCAGGGATAATTCCTGAAATCGATGCACTACTAACAAGAGAGAAGTCATGGATGCTTGAACGCAATCTGAGACCCGTTGTTTGGACGAGTCGTCTCCCACACAACTTTGGGGTCAGCCACCTACAGCTTGGGTTGTAACTATCTGGCATTGAACTTCTCCAAATAACTCAGACTACCAATCGCAGAGGACAGGATACCGGAGAATTGGTTGCGACGAAATATAAATGATCTCAGCCAGCTATATTGGAGCACCAATCTATGAATGTTGGAATGGTCGAATCAGCCAATAGCTAGTACGGTGGCTTGCTTGAGAACTAGTATGGTACTCCAAAAAGGAAAGGAACGCCAATCGGGGATGGTTAGCCAAAACGGGTAGTAAGGCAGTATTATGATTGGTTAAGAACCTGTGTATATGTCAGCATCATTTAACAACTGCTGACGCATACATGACACTAAGGTAAGGGAATACAGTGCTACCTTTCTATCAATTTCGGACAAGTCGAAAAGAAAAAGAAAGATTCCCTCTTCGACAATGATACTCGCAATGACACTCGACGGGTCATTGCAATCCATTATTGGCCACAAACTTTGGTAGCAGCAGCAAGGAACATGGCGTCCAACACCCCCCAAGGGAACCCCCATGCAGGGAGCCAAGATAATGGTCATCACAATGGAGAAATGGGTCGACAGAGCCAGCAGCGAAATTCTCTTCAGAAGAGAGCTCATTGTCTTGCCAGTAGTCAACGCACCGCAAAACGCAACAAGAGGTCAACTGTTGATAGTCAGCAACGCACTCTGAATGGTCAAGTCGCATTTGATCCTGAAAAAGACTGCAAGACTTGTAAATCAAGAAATCTGAGGAAGCTTGGCTATCCTGTCCCAGAGTACAAGAAAGCACATCATTCACTGTGCCCAAAGAACACCAAGACAAAAGGTTTGGTTGCTGTTTCCCAGAGGAATTGCGAGGACATGGAAGAGGAAAAGAGACTTCGAGATCTGTTCGCAGCTCCCCTACAAGCTCACGAGAAGGGCAGCTCTCAACATGCAACATCACAAGCTGGTCAGGACTTCTTCAGGCCAAGGAAAAGTGCCAGATCAAAATCACTCCCAGCGCTAAGTCGGAGAGGAGGTGGGAAGTCAAGAGATGATTTGTCACCTGCCATGTTTTGCAGAGAGGTAACCAAAATGATGGACGATGATGCCTTTCGCAAGAAGCACGAGTCCAAGCTCAT